>JAWDGP010000122.1:237500-303230 GCA_033675545.1 Elysia crispata | reverse complement strand
GAGAGAGAGAGAGAGAGAGAGAGAGAGAGAGAGAGAGAGAGGAGACAGAGGGAGAGAGAGACAGAGAGAGAGAGAGAGACGAGACAGAGAGAGAGAGACGAGACAGAGAGAGAGACGAGACAGAGAGAGAGACGACACAGAGAGAGAGAGGAGACAGAGAGAGAGAGAGACGAGACAGAGAGAGAGAGACGAGACATGGAGAGAGAGGGAGAGAGAGAGAGAGAGAGAGAGAGAGAGAGACGAGACAGAGAGAGAGAGAGGGAGAGAGAGAGACGAGACAGAGAGAGAGAGAGGGAGAGAGAGAGAGAGACGAGACAGAGAGAGAGAGAGAGAGAGAGAGAGAGAGAGAGACGAGGGAGAGACGAGAGACGAGACACGAGAGAGAGAGAGAGAGAGAGAGACGAGAGTGAGAGAGAGAGAGAGAGAGAGACGAGACAGAGAGAGAGGGAGAGAGAGAGAGAGACGAGACAGAGAGAGAGACGAGACAGAGAGAGAGAGAGACGAGACAGAGGGAGAGAGAGAGACAGAAAGAGACGGAGACAGAGAGAGAGAGAGAGAGAGAGAGACCAGACAGACAGAGGAGACAGAGAGAGACGAGAGAGAGAGAGAGATGAGAGAGACGAGAGAGGAGAGAGAGAGAGAGAGAGAGAGAGAGAGAGAGAGAGAGAGAGAGATGAGAGTTAATATTCTATTGATCAGCTCACAATCTAAGCTAAGCTAGCTGCACGCCGGCACATTCTCAAAATAACAGCTAAAGCAACCGGTATTTGTGTCTGGATGTTAAGTACCTCGTCGCTTATCTCCTGGTGAGAGAATCCGATGGGGGAAGACGAGTGAGGAAGTTTGCCCAAGTTTCTAATTTAAGATAATAAGAGAAAAAAAAATGGCACGAGCTTCGACGCCAAAAAAAGCGTGACTAATTATTGAGCAAACCTGTGTATCTATTTCTATAGGCAATCTGGTAATCTCTCAAAATAGAGAAAATAGTTGGGTCTGCTCTCTCTCTCTCTCTCTCTCTCTCTCTCTCTCTCTCTCTCTCTCTCTCTCTCTCTATCTCTCTCTCTCTGTCTGTCTGTCTGTCTGTCTGTCTGTCTGTCTCTGTCTCTCTCTCTCTCTCTCTCTCTCTCTCTCTCTCTCTCTCTCTCTCTCTCTCTCTCTCTCTCTCTCTCCTTATGCTTACTCTTATACTCTCTACTGTCTATATTTCTCTTCCTTTTGGTATATCTCCCTCTTTCTTCCCAGTCTAAAAGTTTTGCTAGAAATCCACAGGGCGCAAGAAGTCAATGAGGTACATGTAACATCTCCAGATGTGTACAATGTTTCTCTGCCCTAAAAATTTCACCAGCAACCACTGGATGGAGTGGAGTCATTGAGTCTATACGTCTATAGATTGATAGATAAAAAAAAATATGCGGGTAGGTAGGTAGATAGGTCGGTAGCTAGGTACATTGATAAAAAGGTAGATAAATAGATAGAGAAACGTCAATTGGAGAACTTCAGTAGTTTTGAAGTGCTCTTGATTTTACTGATGATTTTCAGGGTGTTTGAGAAGTGCCGTAAAGATGCCCCAGGATCTCTGTTAGACGAGGCCCACCTCTCGACTGCCGATCACGCGAACAGAGCTTGTCGTTAGAATCAACATGTGTAACTAAAACTTGAACGAATACGTCTTGAAAGATAACACAGTTTCTCGTAGCGAGCGGGGCGATTACCACTTCTAGAGCAATTTCACAAACATAAAGCTTCCCTGAACCACTCCTAATTACCTTTTGAAAGAGCAGGCGACTGCGAAAACAATTAGCTGTAAGGAAATATTGCTGGTTTGGGTGCGTGGTGAGAACACCTTCCATGACGTAAGTAGCGAAGGTCAGACAAGAATCGTTTTCCTTTGTTCGTGGATATATCGGCCCTAATTTATACCGCCCTAATGTGTAATCCTCTGCTGACTTCTAATTTAAGTTTACAGGGAAAATCTGAATCGATGACGTGAAAATATACTTTGGTATCAAGTGTACCTGCTGATGGTTACGATTCGCGATTTGACGCCAAGAATCAAGGAAACATCGGGCTAGATTGTATTACCTCTGAAAGACACACTGACCTTTAGCTCTAACATCATGATATCGAAATCTTTGCGTAACACAGCAATCATATCGGCTCGTTAAGAAGCAACGCAAGAGGCAACAGGCGAAACTCCACGCTCGCGTAAATGTTATTCTTCAAAACAAGCGCGGTCGATTGGATCCCTTACACTTATCCCAGTTCAAGAGGAGGGGACAACACGGGGTAAATGGAGTGGAAGACACGGGGTTATTTGTTTCCACTCAGAGGCGCCCATGTTGATTTCAGCTTGCGAGCAGCAGTAGTCAGGTGGTAGCTGAGATTCTATCTTGATTTTTACACCGCCAGATTCTAGAAGAATGGAATGTTAGGTTTCCACAAAAATTCGTTCATCATGATGATCATCATCATCATCGTTATCATCATCATTAACATCATCATCATCATCATCATCGTTATCATCATCATCATCATCATCATCCTCATCATCATCACGAATAATATCATTTTTTAATCATTGCGGAGATAGCGGTTGTGATTGAAATAAGCGTGAACTATTGTCTTGCCTTGTATCTAGGCTACCTCAACTGGTGCCGAGAAAAGAACTTATCCAACACTTGATTTGTTTTTCAGCAAAGGCCCCCACAGAGCAACTACTTATGTATTCCTTATGGCTGTGTTCTGCCAGAACATAAGAACAACACAAAGGCTTCCAGGGAGAACTACTTGTGTATTTTTAGTGGCTCTTTCACTTTTAGTGGTCTGCTAGAACATACGAACAACATACTGCAATATGCCCACTCATGGCTGCTACTTTGGTATCGAACTAGCATTGCTACAAGAACCGTTTGACCAAACGCAGCGCTTTAGTAAGGCAAAATACCAGTAGGAGTGAAATTATTCAAAGACAAATTCATTTTGTTTCTAGTTTGTTAGAAGACTCAACTTCCGGTTAGGGCATAAACTGGTGGTATTAGAAGACTCAACTTCCGGTTAGGGCATAAACTGGTGGTATTAGAAGACTCAAGTTCCAGTTAGGGCATAAACTGGTGGTATTAGAAGACTCAACTTCCGGTTAGGACATAAACTGGTGGTATTAGAAGACTCAACTTCCTGTTAGGGCATAAACTGGTGGTATTAGAAGACTCAACTTCCGGTTAGGGCATAAACTGGTGGTATTAGAAGACTCAACTTCCGGCTAGGGCATAAACTGGTGGTCTACGAGTTGTCATTGTTCCTTACCCCCCTATCGCCTGTCACAGCCTAGCTAACCTATTGAATGCCCATAAGCCGCCATGGTAACGCACGTTTTATGATAATTATGTTTTATGCCCACCAATTTCCCCCAAACCATGTTACAAGAAAAAAAGTGGTTATTTTCCGTCAAGCTAATGATTAGGGCTGGTTAGGTGTTATTCGATCCCAACACGATGTATTCGAGCCAGGAATCGATTCCGGAAACCTGCTGCTTGCCAGACCACAGCTCTACCGACACAGCAATCTTCCGCTTATTTCTGGTTGATATTCTTAGATTTTAGACAGAGGGGCGTCAAGACGAACCACTTGGCTTCAAATAGAAAAGAAAGGGATCAAAGAATGATTCTAGGAAGCTAAGAGAGGCGCTAACACTTCAGATGGAATGAAACTTTCGTGTTGCCTTCCTCTTGAGAACGTTGAGACATAACATAAACACAGTTTGTGAAGATGTCAGAAAGGTAAGACCTGGATGAGGAGATTTCAACCAGGATCCGTTATGTTTTTCTTATCAACAAATTCCAATCATTCGTGTCAGTTACACAATAAATAAAACTTGGAGGACAAGAGAGAGGGGGAGGGAGGGAGGGAGAGAGAGAGAGAGAGAGAAAGAGAGAGAGAGAGAGAGAGAGAGAGAGAGAGAGAGAGAGAGAGAGAGAGAGAGAGAGAGAGAGAGAGAGAGAGTCAGAGTTTCACAGGAGCCCAAGCCATTTTGACTTGAGCAAAGAGCGGCGACTGGAGATAAGAGCAACCAAAGCTCGCTTCTCGTTTCCTTCCCCTGGATCTAGCTCGTGTACCGCTGGGCGCGTGAGGCGAGTGGAGCCAGTTACTGTAGTCCAAGCTACACCCGGGGAGACACGTCCCTCCCTGGATAGAGTGAGCGTGTGGATGTGCTGGTAGTGGTAGCTCTGGCTCAGACTTGGATCGATACCCCGACACGCTTAATCCGGGCAGCCTCTCTCTCTCTCTCCATCTCTATCTCTCTCTCTCTCTCTCTCTCTCTCTCTCTCTCTCTCTCTCTCTCTCTCTCTCTCTCTCTCTCTCTCTCTCTCTCTCTCTCTCTCTGTCTGTCTGTCTCTCTCTCTCTCTCTCTCTCTCTCTCTCTCTCTCTCTCTCTCTCTCTCTCTCTCTTTCTTACTCTATGCATATTTCTCTTTCTTTCTTTCTACATCTCTCAGCGTGTGCCTCTCTTTGCCACTGTCTCTTTGTCACTCGCCGACTTTCACAATCCCACCATTATTCTTGTCTCCACAAGTTACTTTTATCAAACTAAAAATGTTCACGGCTGTCCTCTCAACCCTCTAGTCTCTACATATGAACAGGGAAGAGAGAGAGAGAGAGAGCGAGAACGATCGGTATTCATTTGTATAAAACGTGAAAAAAAAAAAAACCGCAATAAATAACAGCAATACAAAAACAACAACAGTTGCACTTTCTTCTTTGTATATCCCAAATTAAAGCAAACTGTCTCTGCGCCAGTATATCACACCAGGGACATAAGACAGCAAAAATTAATGGTTTAAGGCGTAAACTACGCGGATTTCCCGGCTCAGATCATACGTGGAGCCGTACAGAGAAAAAGGTCTATAGTGGAAGAATCTGGACAGGTTGAACAATTAAGAGTATATAAAAAAAACAACCAATTACACATAGAGCCCTACTAGGGTCTCACGTACCGTGCTAGCCTTGCCGTGGTGAGACCCAATCGACGCCTGTGGCTTTAGTAGTGTCGGCGTAGATGGAGGGGTCACTGGTTCATCCTGATCCTGCTGATGTTTTTCCTTCTTCTGCTGCAGCAGGTGCTGATGCTGCTGGAGCAGCTGGTCCTCCGAGGGGGGCGGGGGTTCGGCCACCATGCACGAGCAGAGCTTGGCGATGGACAGTTTGTGGCGCTTCTTTCGGCGCCGACCTTGGCCCCCACAGGAGCCGGGCGGTACCGTGGAGAGGTTGGCCGTGGTGCTGGTGGTTGTCAGCGCCGACATGGTGCTGGTGCTTCCACTCGTGGTGGTGCTGCTGTCCGACCAGACACAGTCACCACCACCACCACCGCCCTGCGTGTTGCTACTCATCGTGTGGGTCGGCGTTGGGTTGTGGCTGGTGGTAGAAATATCGGGGAGTTGCTGCTGCTGCTGCTCGAGCAGGTCATCGATGCTGTGCTGCTGAGCCTGTTTCTTCCAGGACTCTGCCGTCACTGGCGGTACTCCAGGCATCCTCACGGCACCCAGCGGCTGGCACACACGCACGATGATGTCGAGAATGGTGGCGATCACAATGGTAATCCCAGTTCACTGTGGAAGTCCAGGTGGCGGGAAATCGCACAACTCCCCTGCTGCCCGACTTGTGCGTGCTAGGAATGCTCTATCAATACTAAACTAGAAAGCGTCCCCTCTAACATCGGCTGGAGAAAACGATCCGAGCGGCACAATAAACCTACCGGTGCTAGACCATCAAAAGATGGAAGCTATCTGGGTGGCTGGTGACTCACCAAGAGATGCGACATGATAGTATTGACACACCGGGTTCTCCCCCATAGTTGGACCAACTTCATTGAAGACCTCGATATAATCACTTTCGTTTCAATTTAGACACATTTTTGAGCACTTATTATTGTTCAGAGACAAGACCAGACTATCTCCCACATGCACTAAAAAAATAATTCTCATTAAGCATTTCTGTCATAAACCTCACTCGGCAGAAAAATTACCACAAACACAAGTGATCTTTCGTGGCGACATCTCTTCGTTGACGATAAAAGCTACACAAGATTGTAGAAATGATGTGAAACTTGACAAAATGGCGCCAAACAAACAATCTAGCTGTAAACCGTCTAGTGGCGGGCGAGGGAGACCAGTGGACACCACGGTAGAATGATTGCTACTGACAGCGAGAAGAATCCCCTGCTGCGCTGGTGGTCAGACGAGATGACTAGACCCACTAACTGACCAGAGGCCTCAGGTTTTCGATTTGCAGCAGAAATAACCAACTCTGTACCTGACGTCACTGAAGGGGATACGATCAAATAGCTTCGCCATGATCGGAACAGAAAACCCTGGTCCCATTAACAGTTCGTTAGCGGCTCAGCTCTCCTCGAAAACACGGACCTGGTCCAGCGCTGAATCACGTGACAACTTCTCGTAACGCCTGGACCATGGCTCCGGGCCGGTATCAACACAGTGGAGACATGGCTGGGCACATTACAATCTTTCTACACTTTCTACCAACACAGGAGAAGCTTGGAGAGTCTGCAGGCTGGAAATCCTGTCTTGACAGCTTTCATCAGTCGCAACTTTGGGGAAAATAACTCAGGGTGGCCATTGTATTTCCCCAGACAAGTGTCAATCCAAATTGAAAACAGTTGTGTCAGGGCGAATAACTAAGCACTAATTAGCTGTTTGCATAAGGTAGAATGCTAGTGGATATATAGGAATGAGTGGACATGAAAGAATGTTTATACCAATTCAAAGGAAAAGGAGAACTCTAGAAAGTTGTATGTATTAAAGACTTCGCTATCTGTTGCTGACTGGTCACCCCCAACAGTTATCTTTTCAAATCTGACAAGAGATGCCGTTCGAAAAGTTGCTGTTGATTATTATCAGGCATAAAAATTTTAACCCCCAAAACTCCAGTCCCGGCAACAAACCCAATGTGTCTACTGCTGACCATCACTGTTTAAACCTTCTGCTCCACTCTGATCAGGCTGTTCAAGGCCACGACAGGAAGTCCACCAACTCTTTCATAATGATGAAGTCCGATGAGAAAAGGTGAACAGAAAATTGCCAAATAAGAAACGGGTCCATCCTTTTAGTTTGTGGCAGTCAGGCGCGACGTGGCGTGAGTAGACCGTTGGCTGGAAGTGGTATAAAAGTTAGATATTTATAGCGTCAAGGTGCTGCTGCGCTCACTGTGTCATTTCCGAATGACGTCAAATATTCGGTGCAAGGTCGCCGCTTGTCTGGTACGAGAGGATTCCTGTAGACCAGCAGCCGAGAGCAGCTGGGCTTGGTTTAGAATCGGGCAAATGATAACTGGGTGTCATCAAGCAAGCTCACGTAGGTGGCAAGTGACGGGTTCACAGTTTCACAAGTCAAATGTATAATCTAGGCTACTGGAAAAAACCACATTGGGAGTAATTTTAAAACAACATTAGATCACCGAAAGGAGAGTTTCATCATAACAAAATCCTAATAAATGGTGTCTTGTGGCTGGGTTTCAGGTTTGTTTTCTCCCACTGGAGACTACATGGAATTATATAAAGCACATTATAAACCATCACTCCTGTAGAATCAAAGTGCTGCAGATCATCTACCTGAGAAAACGGTGTTAAAAGATTATTCACTTCTGAGATCAGTCACCGTTAACTATAGAGATCTACCACTCACAATAAAGAATAGGATACATTTATACTGTCAGAAGATGAAAAAAAATTTCCGATTCCAATTTGAATCATGGAATGCATTTTCTTGTATGAATTAAACTGCTACCCTTCGGTGATACAACGAATCTCTTTAAATATGTACAAAGTATTATAGCTGCATGTGCAGTGAACAAGAAACAAAAAGTCCGAAAATGCGCAATATTCTCAACGATTTTAATTTTTTTTTAACCACAACGTAACAAGTGACCTACACTAAACTAGAGCACGTTCTTCCAGCTCTACAAGTTTAATCTCGAGATTTATGTGTTCAGAGAGTAATTAGGTAATTATTGCGCAGAAACAGAGACTCATGGAGAAGAGAAGTGTCACTGTGGTCCTAGTTATTTCTACTGACCAGGTGAATCTCGGGAAACCAGTCTTGAGCTGCGTTTGGATGGCAACACCAACTTAACGGTCCATTAATAACATGCTAATGCACCATGCCTCAGGGGCCTGTCTTAAGACATGGTCATCTCAAAAATTGTCTTGAATCAATTGATTGATTGATTGATTGATCGGTTCGTTGATTGATTGATACATTCAGTCCACAACAAGGTGATCTGCGCGGTATTATAGAAGCCATATGACAAAGAAAGCTGTTTCAGTCAGAGGACTGCAGAGAGGAGGACACAAGAACCACCATCCAGCGATGGCGCTGATAACAAAACTCCGCGAGGTGCAGTACACCTCAGTGGTCAACCTGGTCTCGATGACCAGGGTCGCCACCCAAGTTTCCAGAGGTGCAGTACACCTCAGTGGTCAACCTGGCCTCCATGACCAGGGTCGCCACTCCAAGTTTCCAGAGGTGCAGTACACCTCAGTGGTCAACCTGGCCTCCATGACCAGGGTCGCCACCCAAGTGTCCAGAGGTGCACTACACCTCAGTGGTCAACCTGGCCTCCATGACCAGGGTCGCCACCCAAGTGTCCAGAGGTGCAGTACACCTCAGTGATCAACCTGGCCTCCATGACCAGGGTCGCACCCAAGTTTCCAGAGCAAAAAACGCTGATCTAGGAGGGAAAATAGTGCTTGTACACAACAAGAAAAAAAAACTAAGTTTCGCCCAAGCTTTAAATTTAATCGCAATACATAAACATACTAGACATATGAGTTTTATTTTGCTGACACCAAACACGATCGTAAATCCTGTATAAACAACGCATTTGAAATTCACGCCTCTTCTCCCCACAACAACAGTTACTGTCACAGACACAATGCAAACCAGAGGATTTATAGTACGCACAAGGGTGGCATTACATCTGACCTCAGAAACAACCTTCACCGCTAACGTAACAACATGTCTCTCACTGCTCATCTCTCTCTCTCCCTCTCTCTCTCTCTCTCTCTCTCTCTCTCTCTCTCTCTCTCTCTCTCTTCCCACCGCCCTCTAACCCACCTGTTGCCCTCCCAACCTGAAAGCGCACCACTAGGCAAGCGTAACTGTTCAAGGCATGAATAAATCTTCAACTGCTAAGTTTACTTTCATCTCGAATCCATCGCGCCGTGTGGCTCTGTTGCCATTCATATTTGAGGTTTCAAAATCTTCCACTAAATGAACAAAATAACGCATATGAAAAGTAAAGACTTTTAGTATCATAGTCTACAATCTGGATGGTTTTTCTTTTTTGTCTGCACTTGTTGGTTGCGAATTTTTCCCCAAAGCTGTAAGCTACAATAAAACATGTTTTGAATTCATAGACAGTATCGTTAGATCTTGTCTTGCTATCTCTCCTCATGAGGAAGAGATTTGGTCAATCTCATTGTCTTCCAGAGTAGAATCACTGACCATCGTTAGAGATTTACCACCCACTGTGGGTGAGGGAATCACTGACCATCGGTAAAGGTTTACCACCCACTGTGGGTGAGGGAATCACTGACCATCGGTAAAGGTTTACCACCCACTATGGGTGAGGGAATCACTGACCATCGTTAGAGATTTACCACCCACTGTGGGTGAGGGAATCACTGACCATCGGTAAAGGTTTACCACCCACTGTGGGTGAGGGAATCACTGACCATCGTTAGAGATTTACCACCCACTGTGGGTGAGGGAATCACTGACCATCGGTAAAGGTTTACCACCCACTGTGGGTGAGGGAATCACTGACCATCGGTAGAGATTTACCACCAACTGAGGGTGAGGGAATCACTGACCATCGGTAGAGATTTACCACCAACTGAGGGTGAGGGAATCACTGACCATCGGTAGAGATTTACCACTCACACTGGGTGAGGGAATCACTGACCATCGGTAGAGATTTACCACCCACTGTGGGTGAGGGAATCACTGACCATCGGTAGAGATTTACCACTCACACTGGGTGAGAGAATCACTGACCATCGGTAGAGATTTACCACCCACACTAGGTGAGGGAATCACTGACCATCGGTAGAGATTTACCACCAACTGAGGGTGAGGGAATCACTGACCATTGGTAAAGGTTTACCACCCACTATGGGTGAGGGAATCACTGACCATCGTTAAAGATTTACCACCCACTATGGGTGAGGGAATCACTGACCATCGGTAGAGATTTACCACACACACTAGGTGAGGGAATCACTGACCATCGGTAAAGGTTTACCACCAACTGAGGGTGAGGGAATCACTGACCATCGGTAAAGGTTTACCACCAACTGAGGGTGAGGGAATCACTGACCATCGGTAAAGGTTTACCACCCACTGTGGGTGAGGGAATCACTGACCATCGGTAAAGGTTTACCACCCACTATGGGTGAGGGAATCACTGACCATCG
Organism: Elysia crispata; assembly: GCA_033675545.1. NCBI lineage: Eukaryota > Metazoa > Mollusca > Gastropoda > Plakobranchidae > Elysia > Elysia crispata. Next base: position 292,744 of record JAWDGP010000122.1, on the reverse strand, counting down.
GTAAAGGTTTACCACCCACTGTGGGTGAGGGAATCACTGACCATCGGTAAAGGTTTACCACCCACTATGGGTGAGGGAATCACTGACCATCGTTAGAGATTTACCACCCACTGTGGGTGAGGGAATCACTGACCATCGGTAGAGATTTACCACCAACTGAGGGTGAGGGAATCACTGACCATCGGTAAAGGTTTACCACCCACTGTGGGTGAGGGAATCACTGACCATCGGTAAAGGTTTACCACCCACTGTGGGTGAGGGAATCACTGCCCATCGGTAGAGATTTACCACCTATACTGGGTGAGGGAATCACTGACCATCGGTAGAGATTTACCACCAACTGAGGGTGAGGGAATCACTGACCATCGGTAAAGGTTTACCACCCACTGTGGGTGAGGGAATCACTGACCATCGGTAAAGGTTTACCACCCACTGTGGGTGAGGGAATCACTGACCATCGGTAGAGATTTACCACCAACTGAGGGTGAGGGAATCACTGACCATCGGTAGAGATTTACCACCCACTGTGGGTGACGGAATCACTGACCATGGATAGAGATTTACCACTCACACTGGGTGAGGGAATCACTGACCATCGGTAGAGATTTACCACCCACACTAGGTGAGGGAATCACTGACCATCGGTAGAGATTTACCACTCACACTGGGTGAGAGAATCACTGACCATCGGTAGAGATTTACCACCCACACTAGGTGAGGGAATCACTGACCATCGGTAGAGATTTACCACTCACACTGGGTGAGGGAATCACTGACCATCGGTAGAGATTTACCACTCACACTGGGTGAGGGAATCACTGACCATCGGTAGAGATTTACCACTCACACTGGGTGAGGGAATCACTGACCATCGGTAGAGATTTACCACTCACACTGGGTGAGGGAATCACTGACCATCGGTAGAGATTTACTACCAACTGAGGGCGAAAGAAAGAGGGAAAACACAATCACCTCGCATTGGCCTTGAAAAATTGGTCAAGTATCAGGTGCAAAGAACGACCTGTCTCACTGTTTAGTGATGGCCGAAAAAACTTATGAAGGTGACCGTCACTTCACGCTACGATGTAGGTTAGTAACATCAGAAAAGATAGGTATGCAGTCTATTCTCTGTTGTAACACAGGAGACTGTACACTACTAGACGTGCGCCTTGCAGGACGTGGGGGGAAAAGCTCAGTCCACTATCATGTCCCGTGCATTCTCAGGTTTTAAAGTGCAGGCTAGGACAATTCATAATGAGTGTTTATAATTATAAACGGCAAGGTTTTGATAATCTGTGTATGTGTATTGCAACCTACGTGCTTCGCGGCACGGGTTTGGATATCCCACCGAGACCTTTGCTCGATATCCTTTGACGCGCATGGAGACACGATGCAAAATTGTACCGATATCTATCAGCACATTATTCGTCAGTACTAGAGGGTTGTTCAAAAGAGAAAAGCCGAGTCAAGCAGACCAAATGAGTTGGAAAAACTCCCGTCGAATATCTGTATAATTGACACTGACTGTAGCGGTTCTACTGAATGTATACAGTATGTTTAGCGGCTGCCCTCGGTGCAATAACAGCAACCGCGGATCGATATTCGCGTCTTCTCGCCCGGCGACTTAGATCTAGACCAGCTAGACTTGCCGCACCAGAGGATGGCAAGCACCAGCTGCTACATGATATACCGCTACCGCAGTAACACCACTCGTGCAGCGGTTCTCCAAATTGTACCAGACGTCATAATCGTGCATACTTGTCGTTTGTTCTGGTCCCTTGCACCGTGAAAAGGAACAAAATCCAACACAGAGCAAGAGACACAATTGGTGCGGACCAGATGCCTGTATAGGCTAGGCACACATCTCACCGGGAGGGTCTGGTAGAGCAAAGAATGACACCGAGTCCACTCAGAGTCGCACGCAGGGGCTGCAAGCACAATTTGTGGAGGACTGGCTCCTCTCTAAACAGTTCTCCGTGGTCAAAATGTTGAGCGAGATGTTTTTGTCCAGAAGCATGGCCTCCCCATATTACAGACTATATTACACACAGTGATACAATGTTTCACAGTTGAAAAAGAAAAAAAAATAGAAGAGATATGTGAATCAGTTTATTACTCTACCTATCTTCCAAGTCACACCAACCTAGTGTCGTCAAAACTTCCTAAAAACAAACCTCTCTCTCTCTCTCTCTCTCTCTCTCTCTCTCTCTCTCTCTCTCTCTCTCTCTCTCTCTCTCTCTCTCTCTCTCTCTCTCTCACTCTTTTTCTTTCTCTCTCTCCCCCCTCTCTCCCCCCCTCTCTCTCTCACTCTTTATCTCTCTCTCTCTCTCTCTCTCTCTCTCTCTCTCTCTCTCTCTCTCTCTCTCTCTCTCTCTCTCTCTCTCTCTCTCTCTCTCCCTCCCTTCCTCCCTCGCATATCCTTTCCCGCCTACTTGATTCGCAATATGCATCGTTAAAAAAAAAATTTCCAGGTAAAATCGATATTTTTTTTTAACTTAAAAAAAAACTCAGTTGGGAAACTACGCTAATTTTAAAAAAAGGGGGAAAAAAACCAAAGATTTATTTCTATAACTACTGTATCTTATACAGAAAGATGGGAAGGTACATAGATATATGGATTGGTGAATAGATAGATATTTACATACATACACAGAAAGGAAGATAGATAAAAAGACAGACAGAAAAAAAGATAGATAGATACCGTAGATAGATAGGCAGGTAGATTTATAGATAAATAGACAGACACATACAAATAGATACGATAGATAGATAGATAGATATACATACACAGAAAAACAGATAGATAGATACAAAGATTGCAGATAGAACGATAGATAGATAAATACATAGACAGATAGACAAATACATATATAAATAAATAGACAGACAGGTGGATATATAGATCAATAGATAAACAGGCAGATAAATATTTAGGATAGATAAACAGATATATAAATACACAAAAAGAGATAAAGATATCAGACAGAGAGACAGGTAAATAGATAGATAGATGGATAGATGGATAGATCGACAGACAGGTAGATATGATTATAGATACATAGATAGACATGCAGGATATATGTAGATAGATAAAGGGATAGATAGATAAATAGCTAGCTAGCTAAATAAGTATATAGATAGAGAGAGAGATAGATAGATAGATAGATAGATAGACAGATAGATAGAGATAGATAGATAGATAGACCTATAGATAGGTAGGTAGGTAGGTAGATAGATAGATAGATAGATAGATAGATAGATAGATAGATAGATAGATAGACATATAGATAGGTAGGTAGATAGATAGATAGGTAGGTAGATAGATAGATAGATATTTAGATAGATAGATAGAGAGATAGATAGATAGATTAAAAAAAAAAGACAGATATACAAACAGACAAAGCGCAGCTTTCAACACAATCTCTTTCTATGTCTTCAATTTTCCTCCAATCAGACCAGACGTTTGGTGAACCTGGTGAAAATATAAACACAGCGCTTGGCAGAAACAAAAGAAACATCTGATCAAACCAGGGCCAGGCTCATCTAATTGCCCCCTTTCAAGTTTCATGATTTTTTGGCCGCCAGGAGACAGTGAGAAAAAATCCTTGTTGCAAGCTGCCAAAACAAACATCCGTGACGGTCAAGGTCGTGTGGAGAGGAGTATTGCAGGGTGGACACCTGATATACTGAGCACACCTGAGGCTTTTACAGAGAGAGAGAGAGAGAGAGAGAGAGAGAGAGAGAGAGAGAGAGAGAGAGAGAGAGAGAGAGAGAGAGAGAGAGACAGACAGAGACAAAGATAAACAAGAAGACAATGAGAGAGGAGAGGGAGAGAGAGAGGGAAAGAAAGACAGAGGCAGAGACAGAGAGAGTGGGAGAGAGAGAGAGAGAGAGAGAGAGAGAGAGAGAGAGAGAGAGAGAGAGAGAGAGAGAGAGAGAGAGAGAGAGAGACGGAAAGCTACAAATCAATTACCGATGGAATCCAATAGAAATAACATTGAAACTATTTGTCGGTGAAGACACCCAATTCTGTTTGGAGCTGTAACATATTAATATTGTTGTTTTCCTTTCCCTAACCTGGCCCTGTTCCTAGCGTTGAACCTGTATTTCACCGAGTTCTCGTGTCAAGCTAGGACGGAATGCAGCCTCTGCTATTTCGTGCCTTGCTTCCTCCTTACCGACCTCTAGACCTAGGACGCTTGCTGTAGAGTGTACACTGACTTTGTACATGTATCAGAATACACAGATCGGAGCCCCGAGGGTTTGCTGCGGCGAAAGTCCGATTTTCAGGGGTTTGTCCTTTCAATAGAATATTTTGCGCGCACATGCGTCTACGTGGTCGCAGGTTAAAAAAAAAAATCAAAGCAAAATCAAAGCAAATTGAAATTAAGTGGTGGTGGTGGTGGTGGAGGAAGATGAGGAGGAGGAGGAGGAGGAGGAGGAGGAGGAAGAAGAAGAAGAAGAAGAAGAAGAAGAAGAAGAACAACAACAACAACAACAACAACAACAACAACAATAACAACAACAACAACAACAATCACAGACACAACTGAGTGTAAAATAAGGAGGAATAAATTAAGGATTAGATAATAAAGATGAAATATACGTCGGCAGATAAGAGCGTTAAGCCTTCACAACGGTAAATTTGGAGATTCATACATTTAAAACAAATTTCATGCACTTTTTTTATATGCAACGAAAAAAGAACAACAAAAACAAACTCAACCAACTCAAAATAACGCAGAGCACTTGAGAGCCAGAGTAGGAGAATACATGGTGGCGAAGCTTCAGGTTTCACAAAGCTCTATTCACTCATATTATATCATCCAAAGGCCCAACTGGTCTTCTAAACCTAGACTAGGGGATAACGCCATCATGACGGCCTAGTATGTGCGATGGATTCATTGGCTAGAGACGTTTTTCTGTACTGTGCTCACCTTCATATGGTTCTAAGGTCACCAATGCAGGTGCCTCAAACACAAATGGTTGGGAAGAAAACATATGTTGATGGTAACTCGCAATAAAGGTCAATCGCATTTCTCATTATGATTATTATTATTATTATTATTATTATTATTATTATTATTATTATTATTATTATTATTATTATTATTATTATTATTATTATTATTTTCTCTTTCGGTTTCCGTGCCAGGTTTTAACAAATTAAAGTAAGGTTACTGAAATTTTAACATGAGTCCACAGAATAACGATTAATGAAAAGCGCGGTAATTTCGAATAGGATTAAAGATTAGGTAGAAGATTAGAGAGAGAGGCACAGAGAGATATAGAGACAGAGGAAGAGAAAGATGCAGAGAGGGGAGAAAGAGAAGAGAGAGGGGGGAGAGAGAGTGAGAGAGAGACAGAGAGAGACAGAGAGAGAGAGAGAGAGAGAGAGAGAGAGAGAGAGAGAGAGAGAGAGAGAGAGAGAGAGAGAGAGAGAGAGAGAGAGAGAGAGAGAGAGAGAGAGAGAGAGAGAGAGGAGGGGGCGCAGGAAATGAAAATTTTATCATCTCAGAACGAACTTAATGACCTCACCATATTAAACCGATTGCCTCTCTCTCTCACTTCCCCCTCCCCCTTTTTTCAGCTGCACAACCACTTATGACGTATAGAATGCTTCTCTTTCCAAAGTTCCCCCCCCCCCCCCCCCCCCCCCCCAAAAAAAAAACAAAAAAAAACAAAAAAACTGCATTCTTCAGAGTAGATCTATGTGAGAGTGTAAGAAAGGCACATGGAGCAGCCCACCCGGTAGTCTGGCTCCCACAGACAAGCACCTCACAGAGTGGAAGAGTCCTGCATGGGCCCCATAGCAAGGTGGGCCTCACCTGCCACATCATGGTAGCGAGAGGCACACTAGCAGGACCAGCACTAGGACGCCAGGCCCTGTCTACAACTCAGCTTGAAGTTCGCGAAACTACCTTCATCGTTGACCGTCGACGTGTTATAATGAACCGAACCATCAGTGTACAAGAAAGAGATCCCCACCCCAGGGGAGACAGATGCGGCTTACAAGGGCATCTGTTAGAAGAAAAAAAACAATAAAAAGCCGAAAGCTGTTACAAACCAGTCTCTCAAAATACAGATTTTTATAGACCAGGTCCTGCCTTACATCCCAGGCTTATTCCTCAGTGCCTTGAGAGATGTATGTTTGTATGACTTCTGAAAGTGACGGGTTTCAATTTCGCTGAGATCTTACCATCTTCCTCAAATCTTCGAGATATACATGGCATCCCGTAGAGAGAGTTTAGAGATCTCTGACAAGAATCAAAGATAGGAAAGAAGAAGAGGACTCAGTCAACACAGACCTCAACTTGTTCCTCTTTCAGCTCGCGGCATGGATGAGTCGGCCCTCTAAAGAGAAGTCAACAGTTATGCCCTGCCGTTACACCAGGCTGCCGTATACGGTTGATGCTCGAAGAAAAATTACACGAAGGAAGGAAGGAAGAAGTTGCGGTGGATGTGGGATTAGAGCGTCTGCCTAATCATGAACTTTCCTCGCGAGTTTGATGCAACATTGTCCATGGCCTCACCTTTTCTGTTCCGCCCAGCACGATGTAAAGAAAAACGTTTTTTTTTTTTTTTTTTTTCCAGGAGCAAAAGTGTAACATTATCGTTGGTTCGAAATACTCTGAAGACAACAGGGTGTCAAGCCTGGATCCGACGCAACTCTTACATCAAGTTGGATGAAGCAAGCAAAACAAAACACAAACAAAATTACTTTCACCGTTTCTTTAAGAAGTCTTGACAATTTGACTAGCAAACGGCGAGAAGATTTAGATGTAGTTCACGACATTAAGGTGAGTTGGCAATCGATCACAATATCGGCTACAAAATGAATTATCTGCTTCACAAGCGCTAGCAGTGCCGTGGCCATAATCTAGCTGGATCAATCACTGAACTACTTTAACAGTGGTTAAAAAGTAATTGTGGGAAGATATTCTTTATCTCATTTTATTATTTTTATTATTATTATTATTATTATTATTATTATTATTATTATTATTATTATTATTATTATTATTATTATTTATTTATTTATTTTTTTATTTATTTATTTTATTATTATTTACTTATTTATTTATTTATTTAATACGATGCTGCTGCTGCTGATGACGATCCATTTTTACCAATCAAACTTAGTATAAGACATGAGTTGGAGTCTCTATAGAGCTTGCACTTTTGAGTTGTTTTGCTTTTTTCGTGGGTGAATCAGCATAAGCAAACGGCAGTATGTTGGAAGGAACCTGGTGAGGACTTGGAGGCTAGCCGCGTGCCAGCCTTCCTCTCGGGACAGCGCGAGTTGAACAGATCAATAACACGGCATCCGGATAAAGGCTACAAGCTTTAGACTCGAATTACGGGAGGGAGGGAGAGAGGGAGGGGGAAGGAGAGAGAGAGAGAGAGAGAGAGAGAGAGAGAGAGAGAGAGAGAGAGAGAGAGAGAGAGAGAGAGAGAGAGACAGACAGACAGACAGACAGACAGAGACAGAGAGAGGGAGGAAGAGGGAGGGAGAGAGAGAGCGAGAGAGACAGAGACAGAGAGAGAGAGAGAGAGAGAGAGACAGACAGACAGACAGACAGACAGACAGAGAGACAGAGACAGAGAAAGGGAAGAAGAGGGAGGGAGGGAGGGAGAGAGAGAGAGAGAGAGAGAGAGAGAGAGAGAGAGAGAGAGAGAGAGAGAGAGAGAGAGAGAGAGTCAATCAGTCGGTCACAAGAAGAAGAAGAAGAAGAAGAAGAAGAAGAAGAAGAAGAACAACAACAACAACAACAACAACAACAACAACAACAACAAGAACAACAACAACAACAACAACAACAACAACAAGAGAAAGCAGTCTCATACACAAGGATGGGCATTTCTACGCATGAAAAAGATGAAAACAGATTGTAAGCAAAGGCCATATAACAGGGCTGAACCTCCACTAGCACTGCGTGTTGTTTACCCAAGTCCATACGTGTGGTTAAAGTTTAAAATAATCGATCAGATAGAAGTGCAATGTTTGTCAATAAGCGATGCTGCAGGGAGTTCTAGTAGTTTTACGTCTCTTAAGTCTCCGTAGAGAATGTAAGTATCAGAGAATGGCAGTCGTATAAGTTAAGTTTCTCCCCAAGTCGCCGCTATCGTGCCGGTGTTGGAAGTCTTGTGCCCGATAAAGGACAGGTCCAGCAGCTCCAGCGGGAGCAACGAGACAAAACTGACCGGCTTATTCCGAGTCCCAGGGAAGATTCTTCCCATTCACCCGATAACGACACCCGAATACAAAGACAAACGACTTGAGCTTACAAGAAAAGAAGCAATTGAAACGTTCGTCAGTATATTACTTGCGTCGGTGCAAGTCAGCAATATAGAGGTAGTATAAGAAAAATAAATACCGTATGTGTGGAATTCGAGGTTTCTGATCTATTTAAAAAAAAAAACTCAGCAGGGGTCAGTAACAGTGGATTATAATGAGATTTCAATGTTATTTTTCTGAGAACCAAAAAGAATATCTCACATAAATATGGCTGTGATACATACATCTCTCTCTCTCTCTCTCTCTCTCTCTCTCTCTCTCTCTCTCTCTCTCTCTCTCTCTCTCTCTCTTCCTGCGTGGGTCTCGTTAAGTAATTCTCTTTCTTTCTCTATCTCCTCTCATTTCTCTTGAACTGTGATTCCCTTTCTTTCTCTACCTCCTCTCATTTCTCTTGAACTGCTTGACTCCCTTTCTTTCTCTACCTCCTCTCATTTCTCTTGAACTGTTTGATTCTCTTTCTTTCTCTCCCTCCTCTCAATTTTCTTGACCCGTTTGATTCCCTTTCTTTCTCTCCCTCCTCTCAATTCTCTTGCACTGTTCGCCCGTTCCTCCCGCGAACATTGCCGCCTGTGTCTCCACCCAGCGCCGGCTCAACAGAGCACGGTCTAGTGGTCTCAGTGGTCACCGCGCTGACCATTCCGGGTGGGAGGAGCAACAAAACACACAGACACTGGGCCTGAGATGGACCCTGGGAGTCCGGCGGTCCGCCCGAACTGACCACTTAATCCCGTGGAGAGCCCATAACACTAATAACACTTGGTCCAGCCATGGGATCCAGTACTTACTGACCACTAGTGGCATCCAGGCGACAATACAAAACGGCGCCAGGGTTGGCCAGATAAGCGCTTGGCCTAATCTTTAAGGTCTCGGGAATGTTTTGGAAAACATCGAGTGATCGTCGAGCCCCCCATGCTGCTCCCCTAAGGCGAAGATCTATAAAAACATCGTTTCCCACCGGCCAGAAGCTCTTGTTATTCAAACCTATCTCTGGCTCTCTCTGGACCCGTAGGATACAATGTTGATATAACAGTTCGGGCCAAGCCAACTGGGAATAATGTGAGAGGAACAATAAGTGTTATACGCGTCCATTAACAGAGTCCTACTAATACCCGTCCCCTATCTAAACAGTTTTCCGTACAAAATAACATACTGATCTCTTTCCTTCTCTAAGTAACTCTCTTGACGTAGAATCTTCTTTTATCTCTTTTTCTTTCTCTCTCTATATTTTTCTTTCAAAATCGAATCTTTTCCACTACTTTATTTTCACAAACCCCTAAATGAGGTCAAACCTTACGAAATCTAAATGATGAGGCTGATCCAACAATGCACGGAACTATTCAAACAGTAAGTCTCATGTATTTTGTTTTCTCCTGCCGGTCAGTCATTGTCAAAAGGTTAAATTAAATATATGAAATAACTTTTTTCGGAATCCGACTACGGTTTTACTAGAACGCACAGAGTATATTAAGACATGAAATGTCATCATTGTTATCGTAAATGAAATCTATTCAGTCCTAACCCCCACTCCCAGATACACATCCTCCACCCACCTGTCCACCTAAAATATAGCGGAACAGGAAAGGACACGTGACACACACAGTACCGCGTCGAATACTGACATCTTGCTGTAGCGTGCACAGACATGCTACATCAACCAATCAGCTATATCAACCAATCAGCTACAACAACCAATCAGTTATATCAACCAATCAGCTACACAACCAATCAGCTATATCAACCAATCAGCTGTATCAACCAATCAGCTATATCAACCAATCAGCTACATCAACCAATCAGCTATATCAACCAATCAACTGTATCAACCAATCAGCTACATCAACCAATCAGCTGTATCAACCAATCAGCTGTATCAACCAATCAGCTACATCAACCAATCAGCTGTATCAACCAATCAGCTACATCAACCAATCAGTTATATCAACCAATCAGCTGTATCAACCAATCAGCTACATCAACCAATCAGCTGTATCAAACAATCAGTTATATCAACCAATCAGCTGTATCAACCAATCAGCTATATCCCCCAATCAGCTACATCAACCAATCAGCTACATCAACCAATCAGCTGTATCAACCAATCAGTTGTATCAACCAATCAGCTACATCAACCAATCAGCTATATCAACCAATCAGCTATATCAACCAATCAGCTATATCAACCAATCAAGTCTCGATAGGTCCCGCCAGGATCTCAAAACACGGCAAATTCCTTGAAAGATGAAAACAGGTCTTATCTTTTAACGTTACGTCTAAGTTAGCTGGCACGGCTTCACAGACATTTTATACAGTCGCCACATGGCTGAGTCAGTAAAGAGCTTAACTGGCACCTATGAATTCATGGGTTCCATTTCTCGCCTATTCATCTGGCTTTGGATGAAACGCAGTCTTTGTATAAGATTCTTTCAGAAAATTTGGGTATGTAAAATAAACTAAAAAAACAATTTGATATGATCTTTCAAAAGAGAAGCATATTGCAGTATTATAAATCGATGGATAAAGTAAACTTCATTGATATAATGTAGACCTTTACAGAACTGGTTATATAATAGCACCTCATCTGTACCAGACACGGAAAATACACATAACCTGAGCTATAGAGGATGGGTTGTAAATCTATGTTAAAACACACACGCCCTCCACACTAAAATATTCTCTCTCTCTCTCTCTCTCTCTCTCTCTCTCTCTCTCTCTCTCTCTCTCTCTCTCTCTCTCTCTCTCTCTCTCTCTCTCTCTCTCTCTCTCTCTCTCTCTCTTTTCGCTGGTTCTATTTCGGGCTCTGTGTGAGAGTGCAAGGAAGAGAAGAAAATCGATATAAAGTTGCGGTCTCAACAATTCAAACTGGCCGAAAATAGCCACTCAGCACGGAGACAGTATCCTGAACAACGGCCCGGCCTCTACTGCTGCTGCTGCTAATCATGTTGGTGCTGGGGGTGGTATTAGTGGTGGCCGTGGCGTGGCGGCTGGGGAAAATTTGTGACCGTACTGAATTCTACATTTGCTGTATGCGTTCACAGTTCATCATTATAATAATATCAATATCATTATCGCCACCAATATCATCGCGGCTGTTGGCTTGGTCTATCCCAAGAAAGCAGATCTTTCAGGTTATCACCGATCTCGTTATCGCTCCTAGAATCAAGATTGGCCAAAAACATCTTTTAACCTCCCTCCCCCCCCCCCTTTCTTTCACACTTGAAAAGTTTGACTTAGCATATCAGGATTCCCAAGCACTCGATTCGAGATTGAATCAAAAATGTCTTTCTTAAAAGAAAGAAAAAAAAAATCAGGAAAGACTTGCCCAGCCTTGAGTTATTCTAATTGTTGATGGTGAGCTAAAGATGCTCTAAAGGATAAGACGGGCAAGAATCCATCTCCGATACAAGATATAGGCTACTTTACTTGGATCAAAAGGATCTATGGAGGAGCTTGAGTTATTCTGATTGTTGATATTGAGCTAAAGATGCCCTAAAGGACACCCCGTCTTTGATACAAGATACAGGCTACCTTACTTGGATCAAAAGGATCTACGGAGGAGCTTGAGTTATTCTGATTGTTGATATTGAGCTAAAGATGCCCTAAAGGACATCCCGTCTTCGATACAAGATACAGGCTACCTTACTTGGATCAAAGGGATCAATGGAGGAGCTTAAGTTATTCTGATTGTATATTTTGAGCTAAAGATGCTCTAAAGGACACCCCGTCTCCGATACAAGATACAGGCTACCTTACTTGGATCAAAAGGATCTATGGAGGAGCTTGAGTTATTCTGATTGTTGATATTGAGCTAAAGATGCCCTAAAGGACATCCCGTCTCCGATACAAGATACAGGCTACCTTACTTGGATCAAAGGGATCTATGGAGGAGTTTGAGTTATTCTGATTGTTGATATTGAGCTAAAGATGCCCTAAGGGAAACCCCGTCTCCGATACAAGATACAGGCTACCTTACTTGGATCAAAGGGATCTATGGAGGAGTTTGAGTTATTCTGATTGTTGATATTGAGCTAAAGATGCCCTAAGGGAAACCCCGTCTCCGATACAAGATACAGGCTACCTTACTTGGATCAAAGGGATCTATGGAGGAGTTTGAGTTATTCTGATTGTTGATATTGAGCTAAAGATGCCCTAAAGGACACTCCGTCGCCGTTACAAGATATCTTGCTTGGATCAACAGGATCTATACACAAGAATTTAGAGATAATAGAAATATTGCCATATCTGTTAACAAATCAAAGATCCTAGATTACCGTTTGAAATAAAATAAAAATCAGAGAACAGAATGAATTAAAACTTGTATGGATGTCTTTCATTATGGCAAATCAGGAGAGATTTGGGCTTATATCGCATGACATGGCAGCTGGCTTTCAAGTCCCACTAAAAGATCCCGAGACCACAGTTGCTTTACTTAATGTTACACGGCATTACATGAACCCACAGGACCGTCTATGGTTAACTTTAGCCTCACTAATGTTACACGGCATTACATGAACCCACAGGACCGTCTATGGTTAACTTTAGCCTCACTAATGTTACATGGCATTACATGAACCCACAGGACCGTCTATGGTTAACTTTAGCCTCACTAATGTTACACGGCATTACATGAACCCACAGGACCGTCTATGGTTAACTTTAGCCTCACTAATGTTACACGGTATTACATGAACCCACAGGACCGTCTATGGTTAACTTTAGCCTCACTAATGTTACACGGCAATACATGAACCCACAGGACCGTCTATGGATTACTATAGCCTCACTAATGTTACACGGCATTACATGAAAAACAATCAATTTAAAAAGTAATAAAAAAATTACATTAGACATCAAAATCGACCGGAAAAGGCACGTAATCTAATTTTTTTTTTTTTTTAATTTATAAAGAAATCGTCTTTTGCAAAAAAAAAAAAAAAAAAAAAAAAAAAAAGGGAGATAAATTTCATCGCGAACATTATCGACGCGCCCTAAATAATATCTATACACTTTAGAACCTGTGATCGGTAAGTGGAAATATATGGTGACCTACTCAGAGGGTCAGACGTGTTGCTCTAGTGGGTTTATTGGAGTTATGTCCCTGTTTTGTTGGACCCCCACATCGGCTAGCTGATCTCGACTTGAGCAACTCCCTGTAGCCAGCGTCCTAACACCGAGGTCCCTGATGCAGGTTCTCTGTTACCCCATGTGTACTGCCTGGGGCTGGAGATTCGTTCTCACGTGTTGCCCCCCAGTCTGTCCTCAGTGACACAAGACATTGAGTCCCGGCTCAAAGTGGTGTGGACGCGCTATATCCAACATTCAATGAATCAATCAATCAATCAAAATTCTTTTGACACAAGTTTAAAACCAATACAGTTTCCCAGCACCCAACTCTATCATGATAAGACAGCTTGAAACCCACCTTTCCCCAAACAATAATAGATTATTTTGTAACACATAAGAAAGTTTTACAGTTTGGGTTAAAAAACAAAAACAAAAACAAAAAAACAAAACAAAAAAACTTCAACAGATGGACTTGCATTAATATCAGTGTGGAGGGACAAACCTAAAACCCGAATAGTTGTAAACACCAGGACTCGCGTGTCGTGTCCATTATTCACAGACAGTTAACACTTAGAGCATCGCTAGCACAGAGTACAGCAGGCTAATCCATTATTCAGCACCAACTGGAAGTAACACTGTTCTCGACAGGCGCAAACCGAAATCCGATGAAATCGACACAGAAAAACACAGTAGCACTAGCAGGCACAACTATTTTTCTCTCTCTCTCTCTCTCTCTCTCTCTCTCTCTCTCTCTCTCTCTCTCTCTCTCTCTCTCTCTCTCTCTCTCTCTCTCTCTCTCTCTCTCTCTCTCTCTCTCTCTCTCCGCTCGTGTATAATTCAGCAGTGAGTCCTGCTTGACATGCATCATCTCCCGGTTACCGGTGTGACCAGAGAGCAGCTCTGTCTCTCCTGTCCTGGTGTCATACATGTACAGAGCTAATCCTGACAGAGGCTCCAGTACCCTACACGCGCCGCACGACAAGAGAATGATCCGCTCCTCCATGTGGAGTTGCCAGTGCACCGAACGGGGACACGTGGAAAACTTAAACTATTAAAAAAAAAACAACCCGAAACGCGGTAGTAGCAACAACAAGATTATATTTAAAATAATAATAATAATAATAATAATAATAATAATAATAATAATAATAATAATAATAATAATAATAATAATAATAATAATAATAATAATAATAATAATAAAAAAGAAACACAACACGCCATTTAAATTTACACTCTGCATCAGCACTCCCATAAAAAGTAGAAACACAGGAAATATTCTAAAGCAAAAACCCCGAACTTACAAGTGAACAGACGGGAGCATCCAGCAAACAGAAGCGGCTGGCTTTAGTTTGTTTATTCATACGTGTGGGTTTGTTGTTTTTTTTTTTTTCTCTCTCTCCCTAACTCGTCCAAAAGACTGAGCGGCGGCGCGCGATCAACTAGTGTGGTGGCTGATCGATAACCAGTCAGCCCGGGGTTCGGCTGAACCGTGCTACAGGGCTACCGTGCTACCAGCTGCAGCGGCCGCACTCGGGAGGCCACAGCCGGCGCTAGCAATGCTGCTGCTACTGCTGCTGCTGATCCTGCTACTACTACTGCTGCTGCTTAACTCGGGCTGGCTCTCAAGATGCTTCATGTAAAACACCCCTAACCACGTGTTGTTTGTTTGATTTGTTGGTTGTTGTTTTCTTTTCGGTGTTAAATTGCTGACTGAGTTCGGTCTCCTCACGATCTGTACTCGGAATATCGCAGTGCCCAAGCCTTCTCTTCCGCTAAGTTGAGACCTTGTCCCTTTATTTTATCCCGGTGGACGTGAAACCAAGTGTTTACTGGCATGCCATCTAAGTGAGACTCGGACAGTGATCAGACCGGGCACCTAAAAAAACAAACAAACGAGTAAACAGAACCAATAGGACCAATTTGCTTTCGGATCAAAAGAGGGCGGTGATATTTTCTTTTAATCTCTTGCCTTCCTGAGTACTTGGTAACTACGTATGAACCTAATCTATCTTTCTCTCTCCATCGATTCTTACAATTTCTTGATAAGATGACGCAAAGAAAAACGGGGTTGAACCAAGTGAGGAGGTGGGATCTTTTCGAAGATTTCAGCCCTGGCTGAATTTAAACGAATATCTTATCTTTCTATCAACCTATCTATATCTATCCATCTATCTATCTATATCTATCCATCTATCTATCAATCTATCTATATCTATCCATCCATCTATCTATCTACCTATCTATCTAACTATTTATCTATCTATCTATCTATATCTAACTATCTATCTAACTAGATAATTTATATCTAACTACCTACCTACCTATCTATCTATCTATCTATCTATCTATCTACCTATATTAACTATCTATCTATCTACATCTAACTACCTATCTATATATCTATATCTATCTGATTATCTATCTATCTATATAGATAGATAGATAGGTAGTTAGATATAGATTATCTAGTTAGATATCTATCTATCTATCTATCTACCTACCATATTTATGTCTATTTTTATGCCGTCTATACAATTCTTTTTCTAACAATTGACGAATGCATTTCATTCTCTGTTTATATGATTAAAATATTTTACGATATCCCTATCCACTTGAGATGTGTGACTTAACGCGATGATTAAAATATTTTACGATATCCCTAACGACTTGAGATGTGTAACTTAACACTATGATTAAAATAGTTTACGATGTCCCTAACGACTTGAGATGTGTGACTTAACACTATGATTAAAATAGTTTACGATGTCCCTAACGACTTGAGATGTGTGACTTAACACTATGATTAAAATAGTTTACGATATCCCTATCCACTTGAGATGTGTGACTTAACGCGATGATTAAAATAGTTTACGATATCCCTAACGACTTGAGATGTGTGACTTAACACTATGATTAAAATAGTTTACGATATCCCTATCCACTTGAGATGTGTGACTTAACGCGATGATTAAAATAGTTTACGATATCCCTAACGACTTGAGATGTGTGACTTAACACTATGATTAAAATAGTTTACGATATCCCTAACGACTTGAGATGTGTGACTTAACACTATGATTAAAATAGTTTACGATGTCCCTAACGACTTGAGATGTGTGACTTAACACTATGATTAAAATAGTTTACGATGTCCCTAACGACTTGAGATGTGTGACTTAACACTATGATTAAAATAGTTTACGATATCCCTAACGACTTGAGATGTGTGACTTAACACTATGATTAAAATAGTTTACGATGTCCCTAACGACTTGAGATGTGTGACTTAACACTATGATTAAAATAGTTTACGATGTCCCTAACGACTTGAGATGTGTGACTTAACACTATGATTAAAATAGTTTACGATGTCCCTAACGACTTGAGATGTGTGACTTAACACTATGATTAAAATAGTTTACGATATCCCTAACGACTTGAGATGTGTGACTTAACACTATGATTAAAATAGTTTACGATGTCCCTAACGACTTGAGATGTGTGACTTAACACTATGATTAAAATAGTTTACGATGTCCCTAACGACTTGAGATGTGTGACTTAACACTATGATTAAAATAGTTTACGATGTCCCTAACGACTTGAGATGTGTGACTTAACACTATGATTAAAATAGTTTACGATGTCCCTAACGACTTGAGATGTGTGACTTAACACTATGATTAAAATAGTTTACGATGTCCCTAACGACTTGAGATGTGTGACTTAACACTATGATTAAAATAGTTTACGATGTCCCTAACGACTTGAGATGTGTGACTTAACACGATGATTAAAATAGTTTACGATGTCCCTAACGACTTGAGATGTGTGACTGAACACTTCGATTTTACTCCGTTCTCCAGCAAAATGTACGTCAACGATCTAAGTGCTGCCAAAAGCCGAAGGTTGCCTGGTATTGATAAAAACTAAAAACATGTTGGTAGACTGAAAGATAGTGAGGGAGATATTGGAAGGGAGAGGAGAGAGAGGGAGAGAGAAGAGAAGAGAGAGAGGAGAAGAGAGGAGATAGAGGGAGAAGAGAGAGATAGGGAGAGAGAAGAGAAAAGAAGGGAGAGAGAGAGAGAGAGAGAGAGAGAGAGAGAGAGAGAGAGAGAGAGAGAGAGAGAGAGAGAGAGAGAGAGAGAGAGAGAGAGAGAGAGAGAGAGAGAGAGAGAGAGAGAGAGAGAGAGAGAGAGAGAGAGAGAGAGAGAGAGAGAGAGAGAGAGACATAGGCCTACATAGATGGGCTCGGTCGTAAAAAGGCACTAACAATTACATGAAATTTTTACAGCGCCATTGACGTAGTCTAAGACTGAACAAACCAAGGCCATTCTCGCGACAGCACCCGGCAACTCGAGACTACACATGCCAGTGTCAGGGGACAGTTGGTCTTTCTATATCTCACTGGACGTAGGTAGGAAAGATTACGTCACTTCTTAGCACCACTTAGCTCCTCATTCTACACAATCCACGCTTGAGCGTCTCCTAGTAAGCTTATTTCAAGTGTCCCAATGTGAACTGAGAGAGATATAACGCGCCTGGCTGACAACTCACCTTGTCTCACTTAGTATCGCGACTACACTACATGGAACGAATGAATTCACGCCAAGAGAGAATCTTTTACAAACATCAGGTAGGTAAAGTATCACAGTATAGAGAATTATTTTCAGTAACATAGTCCTAATTTTAATCTAAAAAAAAAAATTCAAAATATCCCCTCTTACAATCATTTAATCACTGCATGAGGGCGAAAAAAAGAAGAAAAAAATCAACAAACATCATCGCTACGTTCAGACGGTATCTGCGTTGGTAAAGCTGTATAGGAGAGGTTCTCCACTACATAGCAGCTGACT
Source organism: Elysia crispata (assembly GCA_033675545.1). Classification (NCBI taxonomy): domain Eukaryota; kingdom Metazoa; phylum Mollusca; class Gastropoda; family Plakobranchidae; genus Elysia; species Elysia crispata. The sequence continues at coordinate 274,525 of JAWDGP010000122.1, read as the reverse complement.
GCTGCTTGTTAATCACGACTACTTCACAGCCAGTTACTAGATTATGTACGCTTCTATGCCGAACTGGCATTTTAGGCCAATATTATTAATTTGAAGGAACGATTTCAGAGACTAACGGATTAAGAAAAATAAAAAAAAACCGGAAAGAAGCCAGCCCACACGTTCAGCAGAAGAAGAAAAAAAAAAATCCGTCACAAAGTTTTAACTCTTCGCCATTTTTTGTAGGCGAACTCTAGATTACACAGGCACCAATCACCAATGTTATTCGCTCGATGTCACCATTTCACAACACGAGAAATTCAGAAGATCGGAATGTATTCCATCGAGAGGATCCTTCATATCCTACTACAAAATACAGACGTTGCCATGACTGCTGTCACAGACAGACATTCTGTTAACTCCTTCATGCTCACATTGTAAGATGATTGAGAATCACACTAACCAACCAGCGCCTTATTTGCCAATGAGATGACCGACTCACAGATGATTGAGTTCCAAGTGAGTGCAGTAGCGTCCAAGTGCCCTGGTTCACAGCCAGTGGCTCCAGCTGTAAGATGGTCTACGCCTGGCACTGGGTCTCACACAGACACAGAGGGAGAGGCCGAGACAGGCCGAGACAGGCCGGTATACGGCGCTACACCGGTCCCAGTGCTCGACTCGAGACTTTGGGCTGGATTTAGATCTCAGGCAGCCAGCACTGGACTCCCGAGCTTACCTCCACAAACACCAAACACTTGGGGAGGGGGGACAAACATCTTGATAGTGTAGCAGAAGGAATTTTTCTTATTGTGTGTGTGTGTGGGGGGGGAGGGGCATAAACATCTTGATAGTGGAGCAGAGGGAATTTATTTGTGTGTGTGGGTGTGTGTGTGTGTGTGTGGAAGATAGAGGAGAGGGAATTTTTCTTCCTGTGTAGACTTATCTGAGTCAGTGTCTATATCTCTCTCTGACTCTCTCTCTCTCTCTCTCTCTCTCACTGTCGCTCTCTCTCTCTCACTTAGTGATAATCTCTCTATCATATACTCTCTGTTCCATTGTTTTCATATGATTTTCACCCTACGTCTATCAATCGTTCCTTTGATTTCCTCAAGTTAGCTAGAACTCTGCTTCAAGCTTAGGAGACAATAACAAACGGGTCTCCGCCACTCCAATCGTCTTTTCGAGGTGATTTACTTACAAATCTGAATAAAGATGCGACTCTACACCAGAGGGACAACAACAACTACTACTACTACTACTACTACTACTACTACTACTACTACTACTACTACTACTACTACTACTACTACTACTACTACTACTACTACTACTACTACTACTACTACTACTACTACTACTACTACTACTACTACTACTACTACTACTACTACCACCATCACCACCACCACTACTACTACTACCATCACCACCACCACCACCACCACTACTACTACTATTACTAGTGCTGTTGCTGCAGATAATAATAATAATAATAATAAAAATAATAATAATAATAAAAATAATAATAATAATAATAATAATAATAATAATAATAATAATAATAATAATAATAATAAGAAGAAGAAGAAGAAGAAGAAGAAGAAGAAGAAGAAGAAGAAGAAGAAGAAGAAGAAGAAGAAGAAGAAGAAGAAGAAAACAACAACAACAACAACACCAAGGAGAAGAAGAACAAGAAGAATGAGAAGAAGAACTCGAATAGAAACAACCGGGCCGAAAAACGACAACATCCACAACAACAACAACAACAGCAACGAAATTTAAGCTTATCGATTGAACAAGGTCCGTGGTGAAACCAGCATGAGCATCCCTAGAACTAGCAGAAGACGGCAGCCGCAGCTGGCCTGAAAAAAAAAGGGGGAGGGGGGGGAAACCAGTGAAACTGAAGAGAGAGAGAGAGAGAGAGAGAGAGAGAGAGAGAGAGAGAGAGAGAGAGAGAGAGAGAGAGAGAGAGAGAGAGAGAGATCTCGCTGTCTCTCTCAGTCTCTGTCTCTCTGTCTCCCATTTCTCTCTCTCTCTCTCTCTCTCTCTCTCTCTCTCTCTCTCTCTCTCTCTCTCTCTCTCTGTCTCTTTCTCTCTAACCCCTCTTTGATCCCGCTCTGCTCGGGCCAGGAGACAGCCGGGAGCGGGTGGGGTCCGCCTGTCCAACACGCAGTACAGGCTATCGCTATCGATCTGACCAGCATCCATTGACTCTCTCTCTCTCTCTCTCTCTCTCTCTCTCTCTCTCTCTCTCTCTCTCTCTCTCTCTCTCTCTCTCTCTCTCCTTTCTTCTCTACCTCTCTCTTTCCCTCCCTTCCTCTCTCTCTCTCTCTTTCTCTCTCTGTCTCTATTTATCTCATTTTCTCTCTGAGTCTCTCTTTCTCTTTCTTTCTTTCTGTGTTTCTCTTAGTGTCAGTTTGTCTCTCTCATATCTCTTTATGTCTTTCTCTGACTGTTTTGCTCTCTCTCTCTCTCTCTCTCTCTCTCTCTCTCTCTCTCTCTCATGTTATAAAGAACATAGATATATCACTCGATTTGGCATAGGTTGTAAGAGGACGTTTTTACTTTCCCTCCTTTACAAGGGGTCATCTGATAGTAAAGTGAGAGCTGCTTCTCATCCCAGGAGCCCAATCCTTGATCCGACGCATTTTTGCCAAATAAGGCTGCTTGTGATGAGGTCGAATCGCCATTTTAGCTGAAATACTGAGCCAGTGACGGAACATTACTGGTCCAACAGTTCAGGCTAATAGCGCGGAGAATCTCACCACACAGCAAGATTGTCTTCCAGTTTGCTCGTTGATAATTCAGTCCATCTATAACAACTAATGTTTCATGCCCATCTCTTCTCTTCCGAAAATAAATTTGTATGAATTGAAGCTCTCTCGTAGCGCAGCATTTTTACCAAGTGGTATATGCAGAAGACAATTACTGTTGCGGGAATTCTATCGGCCATTTTGTATCGACAGCTCCAAGGGCTCAACTCCAGCTGAGAAACTTGTGGCAGCTTGGAGTTCGGGGCCCCAGAACTTAGAGCAGCTCTCCAGTACAAGATCACAGTGGTTCCAGTTTGATGTCACATCAACCCAGTTCTAGATCGCGGATCGGGGCGCTTGAGGCTGGGGAAAACCACAGGAATGGCTTTCCTTGCCCAATCACTCTTCAATCTATCCGGAGGAGGACAGAGTCAGAAGTTGGAATAGATGATTTGCCGCGACTTGCTGCGTCAAAAAGGTCAATTTTCAAGAAATCAACCTTGTCTAAAGTGCGACAAAGGAAGAGGGACAGGGGGGAAAAATCTCTCTCTCTCTCTCTCTCTCTCTCTCTCTCTCTCTCTCTCTCTCTCTCTCTCTCTCTCTCTCTCTCTCTCTCTCTCTCTCTCTCTCTCTCTCTCTCTCTCTCTCTCTCCCCCTCCCTCCCTCCCTCTAACTTTGAATATATATATATTATATTTATATATAGAGATCATTCCAAACATTCATTATCATGTAGGTTAAAATAAAATTTAAAAAAAAAATGCAGTCCATTTACCTTTAGGCACATTTTGGGAAAATTTATATCCGTGTTCTAAGTGTTTAAAAGGATAAATAGATCAGGGAAGTACAGAAGTAGCTAGTTTCCCGTGTTATGCCACATTAATTATGGATGCAACAACAAACTTGAACTTGTCAAAGACAAGAGCAAACTCTAGTAATTCTGAGTGAGACAGGAGGTAGACCTGTTCTATCACACTGAAACGGTTAGAGTATGATAATCCACGGTCAACTTCGGGTCCTCATTGCCTCACAAGACACCTAGCTAATCAGCCAAGTCTAGTTATCAGAGCTGCAGTGACAGGATTCCCGGTCCTCATTGCCTCACAAGACACCTAGCTAATCAGCCAAGTCTAGTTATCAGAGCTGCAGTGACAGGATTCCCTTTCCGCCCTAGTAGAGGAAAACAACAGACTTTATAATCAACTTCTGGCTCTTATGAGTTCTAACTTTATGACGGATGTGATGATGATGATCATCATCTTTAGACTGATGACGATACTGACAGATGATGGTGATAGGATTGATAAGCAAGATGTGTTCTGTACATAGTTGATTCGGAGTAGCAGTTTGATGAATCTAGCGTATGAGAAAGTATTGGAGAAAGATGGTGAAAAAGGGGGGAATGAAAGGGGAAAAAGAAATGAAACGCCACCGAGAGAGAGAGAGAGAGAGAGAGAGAGAGAGAGAGAGAGAGAGAGAGAGAGAGAGAGAGAGAAGAGAGAGAGAAAAAGAATAGTAAATCTCGAAGTAAAGTGAGACAAACTTTATCTTTCAAACCGAGAACTAAACCTGCCGAGCTTGGGGAAAAACTCGGCTCTATCAGTCACCATAGTAACAACTCTCTGACGATTGGAGGACTGTAGGCTACCTCCTTCTCTCTCTCTCTCTCTCTCTCTCTCTCTCTCTCTCTCTCTCTCTCTCTCTCTCTCTCTCTCTCTAAGATTTTCCATCCTCTTCCACCCCGTCTCTCTCTCTCTCTCTCTCTCTCTCTCTGTATATCCCTCACTATTATTTCTTCATCTCTTTCTCAGTTTTTCCCTCACTCTCTCTCTCTCTCTCTCTCTCTCTCTCTCTCTCTCTCTCTCTCTCTCTCTCTCTCTCTCTCTCTCTCTCTCTCTCTCTCTCTAAGATTTCCCATCCTCTTCCACCCCGTCTCTCTCTCTCTCTGTATATCCCTCACTATTATTTCTTCATCTCTTTCTCAGTTTTTCCCTCACTCTCTCTCTCTCTCTCTCTCTCTCTCTCTCTCTCTCTCTCTCTCTCTCTCTCTCTCTCTCTCTCTCTCTGAGTCCCAAATTTGTCACGACCGCGCGTCTCTTGCTTCGGATGGTAAACCATCGATTTAAGCCGCTGAAATCACCGTTTTGCTCTTGGGTGCCAAATCTGGAGCAGCTCTAAAAGTCCTTAGGTTGAAATAGTAAAATAATTTCAAACAGATCTCTCCTTTGTTTCTCTCTGCCTGTGTCTCAGTCTGTCTCTCTCTCTCCCTCTCTCTTTTTGCCTGTCTGTCTATCTGTCTCTGTCTCTCACTTTCCGTGACACTCTCTGATTATCTGTCTGCCTGACTGTCTGTCTGTCTGTCTGTCTGTCTGTCTCTCTAAGTTCTAAAATATAGACGCTCGATATTTGTATCATCTGTCCCGTCCCATCCAAATAAAGCAGTTTTCTCCCCTTCTCTGACGCTATCCTGCTTGATGCATTGTCGAGTGGTGACCTTCATATTGAAGCAATTATCGATAGCTCAATTTGTCGGGGTTGGAGGAGAGAGAATTAGCAATTCAGAAATAAACTGTATTTGTAGAAAGCAGTTGCACTACAGCTGTGTAAATAATTGACGTGCAATTGGCACGATGGAAGTTCCACCTCGGCGAAAGAATGGTGCGGTGAATACCTTACATTTATTTTTTTTTAAATTGTTCGCCTAAGAAAGCTTGAATAAACATTAAAAATTAGGCGTTAAGCTTGAGTGATAATAATAATGATAATAATAATAATAATAATAATAATAATAATAATAATAATAATAATAATAATAATAATAATAATAATAATAATAATAATAATAATAAAATAATAATAATAACAACAATAATAATAAACAGGAACTGCGGTTTCTCCCGTTCCGCCATGTTTTGCAAAGTTGTAGAAACGTGAGAACAGAACCTCACAACACCACAATTATAGGGCGGGGCTTGGTGTGAGTTCCTCACCCGACTGGCCCATTTGATCTAACTCACCTGGACATGCTGAGCTGCTCACAGGCTGGAAACTGACTTACCTCCTCCCGGGCTGCTTACACTGTTACAGTATCCACTCGCAGGTGCTGCTGGGGTTGGACGTCCCTCGCACCAGACGCCAACAGAAACACGCATACATCGGGTGAGAGATACAACAACAAAACAAGGGTTGAGCAGTAACAAGACTGCTAGGAATAAAATGATAGGTAAGGAGAAAGATCCCGCAATGTGGCAATCCAGAACTATAATGGTGGCTGACATCTTGGGACAAAAGCTCATCTTTTCACGCCGACTCATAGGGTCATAGGTAAAGTTCAAGGATATTGGACGCGTTGTGCTGCCAGCCAAAAAAAAAAACCTCCGTCAGGCACGCCAGCGTTCATTAATCCCCGTTTCTAGTCCACGACGAAGACGTTCAAAGAGGCTACAGAAAGCATGTGCATATGTCACAGGATGAGCTTTTGTCCAGATCTGCTCCATCCTTAAGAGGATGAGAAGTCTTACGAAGGTGGACACACAATGCTCCGTCAAAGACACCTGGAGCATATTATTCTCATCAACGCAAACGAGGTGTCATTACCGGGGGAACGTGAGGGAATAAGGAAAAAAAAATGAAGAAGAAAAAATAAAAAGACAACGATTCTTGCCCATCGCTGGTTCTTTGTGTGATCTATGACAAACTGGAGCGCTTTAGATGTCCTGAACATCGTGTATATCTCGTGCGAAGAAAACACAATCCTGAATTCTAAGGGGGAGGATGCGCGGTGGAAAACTAACAGTTCTATACACCCGTCGGTTATTACAAGGCCTCGGCCTAGTATGCTGGGTAATCTGTAGACTATGCTGAGTAGTATCTCCCTCTGAGCCCCCTTCCCACCCTTTTGACCTATCTTGCTTCACGTTGGTTATAATTACATTATACACACGAACTGTAGTAAATAATTCCAAGAGATAATTAGAAGATGATGGGATGGTTCAGGCCAGGGCTAGGCACGGATCAATCTTTCAAATATAGCAGGGCTCGAGCTGAGGAAACAAACATTGATATTGTGTAAGTCTATCCTCGTGGTGATCACAGAGCTGTCTGAAAATCAGGGAGGTGAAGCATTCACTGAAGTTCTTGACCTGAGATATCAGTTATACATAGGGAGCTGCAGCACACAGTGGAACAGATCTGAAATAACTGGAATGTCCAGCTATAAAGCGGGTAGTGTAATAAAGCAGAGAAGAGGAAGAATACATATGGGGAAAAAACATGGCACTTTTAAATTTTTGGATTCGAGTGCATCCATGTATGGCCTTTAAGTTTTTAAGTGACATCTTATTTTTAGTTTTTTCCCCCTTAAACTTTTGTAGTATCAGAGTTTGTAACAAAAAGAAATATGCAAAACTGAGCGTGTTTCGGGCTTGTCCATGTGTAAAACGTACAATTACAAACATTTCCCCGTGCCGCTAACGGTGAAGGTATCCGTAGCCCATCCCACCCCACACGACCTACCTGATGAGCTCCCAGGCCCTGCTTCCTCTGCATCGCTCTCTGGGGATCTAGCAACATGCCACCCGCCTTCTCGATCTTTCCATGGCTCAACTTCCGGACCGGCGTGGTAAGCCATTTCCTGGACACACAATAAAAGTGTTTAGTTCCCACTGGGAATTTCTAGCCTAAGTGAGAGGCAGGACAATTTCTGACACTCGTCCAACGAGTGAACAGATTAAAATACATGTGAGTGTGGTGTGTAAGGTGCTGTGACGTTTCTGGGTTACCATTACTGGAAGAGGGTGCTGGGCTGAGTGTCAGACTCTTAGAATGAGCATCTTAAGAGTTGGCCAGCACTGCTCGCAGTTAATACATGAACTGTATTCTGTTCATGGAGGCTGCTTGGTTGTTTGTTTTTTAATGCATCAGTGATTCGGCCTAATTAACCACAAAGATGGTTGATTGAGTTTCCCGTGATGCCACTACAACTAAAAGCTCCACAGGCCAGTCGTGTTTAATATAAGTCCAGGCGTTCTCCTCATATCTCTAAATCAAGAATATGTTTGCATGACAAATGCGTCACCATGAACAAGCCAATACTTTAAGCCTTTTCCAAGTTACACGTACATCAGTTACCTCTTCTCAAGCTCCTTACTACCAGGAATTTACTCAATTACTGTTTTTATTTTCCCACCTTTCGCTTTTTTCTTCAATAATACCATTATTTGGTTAGATTCTCTGCTCTGATGAACCTCTTTATTGAGTTTTCAAACTTAAGATAATTTGGTTAATACATAGACAATGATGGAGCTTTCCTACAGTCAAAGCTGTTAACAATGCTATTGCATGCAATGGAAGTATTCTACAACTAAGGGAAATTTTATATTATTGGACGATATTTATCATCTTCAGATACTGACACTGGATACAGATCAAACCTCTTAAGATCTGAGCTAATCCCTGTCTCAGCCATTCTTCAACAACTTCTGAAAAAGTTTGTATTTCATCACTGAAATCTGGAGTTACCGTAGTTGAAGTGAAAGCTTGTTTCAAATATTTCATCCAATATAAGGCAACTAGAGGAGAGCATCACACATACAATTATACTAATAAATTCAAAAAGAAAAAGAGAAGAAATACGGATTTACACTAGCCTCGGGAAAAAAAAGATAATTAAAAAAAAATGCTCAAAGGCAGTAGGTCAGAAACCCTTCCGTTCATTAAACACATCACGTAAAGGAAGATGGATTTCACTTATTTACAGACCAGTTTTATCAAAAAAATTTGTACTATGTGAATAATCAAAACATCAATTTTTCCGATATTGTGATTATAAGATTTGTATCTCTAAGAAAACGTAAATCTTAATAAATTAAGCACTAGCACTGTCAGCATCTATGCTTTTTTAAAAATATTATTACCCTTATTGTTGGCATAAACAAGCTGCTTCAATGTCACATTACCTCCCCATTCCTCCTACACCCAACACCCCCCTCCCCCCAAAGAAAAAGAAAAAAAAAACACCCAATCTATTCCCTGAGTAAAAAAGCTTAAACTTTTGAAACGTCTTAATATTTGGATGAGATATGACTCGAAATTTAAACCAAGGTTGGGGAATGAGAAACTGAGAAAAACACGTTCTAAGTTAAGAAAAGGTATCATGCAGAGTTGCAGGTGTTTTCACAGAAACACATACACAAAAAAAAAAAAAACATTTAAAGTTGCTTTAGGAGTCTGAAACTTTTTGACATGATAGGAATATGGACGAAACGATATAATTAAAAGTGAGCAACCTCGATTTTTTTTTTTTTAAATGTTTGAAACCCTACAGATTAAATTAAAACGCTTTCGGACATGAACCTAAAAATCCTCGACCGTCTCCTCTTATTTTGATCAGTCTGGTACAAAGGGGCGCTACTCACTTAAAACTGCTCCTTCGCTTGCTGACAGGGGATGATGTCCCATCAGCGCTGCCGAACGTATCTGGAGAGGAACCCACAGAGGAGAGAGAGAGCGAGTGTCAATATACACATGATGGGTGGGAGTCAACTTCTACAGCTGTTGCTGCTACATTTTTGTGTTCAATACTTTTCATTTGATCGCTAAGGCTGACATTTCAGAGCATGCTTGTCTACTATGGAGCAACATAACTTCGCAATTTTCCTTTCTATCTCAATCACCTACAATCGGATTGCAACATAGAGGAATAGCTTTAAAATCAAATGGCAAAAATTTAAAAAAAAAAAAAGAATAGATAATTATATGTATGAAATATAAAAATGGTATGGAGCGATCGAGCGAGCGACAGAGAAAAAGAGAGAGGGAGAGAGAGAGAGAGAGAGAGAGAGAGAGAGAGAGAGAGAGAGAGAGAGAGAGAGAGAGAGAGAGAGAGAGAGAGACAGAGACAGAGACAGAGACAGAGACTGACAGACAGACAGAGACAGAGAGAGATACAGAAAGACAGACAAATAGAGAGAAAGAGGAAGACAGAGAGAAAGAGAGAGAGAGATAGAGAGAGGGAGAGAGAGAGAGAGAGAGGGGGGGAGGGAGAGAGAGAGCGAGAGAGAGCACGCTATGAAGTAACGGCTCATTCATAATATTAAAAAAAAAAAAAAAAAAAACCAACCTACATATTAGCAGAAGTTAGACCACCTCTGTTATGATCAAGGGAAGAAAGGACCCAGAGCGTGGCGTGTACTTACCGTCGCCGTCGATACTGTTGCGGCCCCCAGAGAGGAAAGACACGGGTCTGAGCACGGCTGTAGGCACCAGGCCCTGGGCACTGTCCGCGCCGTCTGGAGGGAGGGTCCGAACCAGGCACCAGTCCTGGCAGCCAGGGGGCGACGGGTCAACCACCTCGACCTGCGTGCCGCGCTGGACGGACACTTCCTTGGAGCTGGTGGCCGAATGGTCCTCCAGCACCTGGGTGGTCAAATACGGCAGGCCAGTCTGGGGGAACAGGGAGATGCGGACATCGTTAGACAAAGTAGAATGGGGCTTATTTGGGCTAGGGGATCTCCTGGTTAGACTAGCGGTGTTTCCACATTGATCATGGCTACACACAACGCTTGTCAGTCACAGGCTAAATGGAGATTGAGCTTAAGAAGGAGCTCCTTGGAAAACTGCCCGTGACACCAAATAGTGTTATTAAAAAAAAATAGAGAGAGAGAGAGAGAGAGAGAGAGAGAGAGAGAGAGAGAGAGAGAGAGAGAGAGAGAGAGAGAGAGAGAGAGAGAGAGAGAGAGAGAGATGGAGAAATGACAAAAGGAGATAAGGGGGCGCCAGACAAAAGATTAATTCTTTATTTTCAAGCCGACTCAACACTGGGATAGATACGGTTTAAGATAAATGCAGCTTTGTAAACTCAGTTCAGGTAATCACCGACTCACATGTGGAAACCAGGAATTAATCACTGAGCCTAAAGTTCTCTGGAGCACAATGAGGCTTATATACTACTAAAATAGCCTCTCCGCCTTACATTTCATTCTAAATCTACATCCTGCTTTTCCAGGGTTTTTTTTTCCACCACAATTTTCTCTCTGCGCGAGCACTCTCTTACGCATCTAGAATATTAAATTCTGCGGATCCTAAATAATGAAATAGCTTTCGCTTATGAAACTGTTTTAAATCTATATTCAAATATCGAATTAGAAAACGCATTTCGTTGAATGTCCTAAACTCTAACGTACTCGGTTGAATTAAAAGAGATAACATAAAGCGTCCCCAACATAGTGGACCCCATTCTTGCCGTCTCTTGTAGCCACTTCCAGCAGTCCAGATTGCTGTCAGTTGGTTTTGTCACTAATCGACCGTGGCAAGGTACATGATGGGAGACTCGGCCCACATTATTTTTAGGCTCATCAGTAGCAGGAGTGGTAATCTCGGTGGTAATGAATTACAATTCTGACTGAACCGATGAGTGAGGGCGGGCGAATGGGGAAAGCAGAGAGATCAGGTGAAAGCTTTTAACAGAAATCAACACGAGCTTTGTCAGAATGGCAGGTTTAAGAGTGGAGGCCTTCCACCCCAAACAACAAGACAAGGACTTTCACTTTTTAAAGAACACAATGTTAGCCCCACAAGTTGTATTTTAGTGGTGTTGATGTTGTTGTGATGCTGTAGCAGGTTGTTGTTTATATTTTGATGTGTGATATATCTTTTTCGATACCATTATCTCAACTGTATATTATGATGATTGTATCTTTACTATTTTCGCCCACCTTGATAATGAAAACCAGCTTATTTCTTACTATCACAAAATCTGAAAGTGTGTATTATGTGCCTGTCTCTCTCTCTCTCTCACTTTCTCTCTTTTTCACCTGCCTATCCGCCTGTCTCTGTCGGTACGTCTATATCCTCTCTGTCTCTGTGTCTCTCTCTCTCTCTCTCTCTCTCTCTCTCTCTCTCTCTCTCTCTCTCTCTAACTTTCTCTTTCTCTTTTTCTATCTATCTATCTCTTTCTATCTATCTATCTCTGTCTCTCTCTCTCTTTATCTCTGTCTATCTATCTTTCTCTTTCTCTCTCTCTCTATGTCTCACTATGTCTCTCTCTCTCTCTCTCTCTCTCTCTCTCTCTCTCTCTCTTTCTCTCCAGGACGTGCTGAAGGCTACTAATGTAGTCTAGGTCTAGGAGCTGTGGTATCTTGTGATATCAGTATTCACCCAGCAAAGCAAGTAGTAGCAGCAGCAGCCCCGCCTTGATAACGCTACAACACCGAATGACCGTAAACACTGCAGGCTGATACGCCACCAGATACAACCTGCGCACAGCATCGTTAACACAATCAACACATTCAAAGCCTCTTCTCTCTTTCCATTCGTGCACGAAGAAAACCCACAGAGAAGCAACATCCCCGAACCACTGGCCTGTCTATCCGCTCCTATTTGATAGTCAGTCATGGACTCTCTGGCCTGTTTCTAGTCTTCAGGCAAACACAGTAATGAAGATAATGTCTGGACATGGGAAACCTTGAACAGTGACTTGGGATAAAGACTCCTTCTTTCTTCCAGCTTCTTATTATTTCTTCCTCGCTCCTCCTACTCTATCCCGTGTGCTCTCCATCACACCATCTATGAAAACCATCTCCCACCTCCGGCATGCTTCAGGGTGTGTCCTGCTACGGTTTACTAGCTTTGGTCTCGTCAGGACTTCACTTATCTTGTTAGTAATAAAATATATCCATAGCATTCCCATTTTTTTTTTTTTACGTTATGTTTGCTGTCTGTAATTCTCTTAAACATTTTTGGTGGCGATTTATATCTAAAGCGTTGAATTTTTTTTTTTTAATTTTTATGTTGTTTTTTGTTTTTGTTTTTGCATCGCTTTTAAGCTTGTTTAGCGGAAAATCACGGCTGTGTTCATAACAGCAATATTCACGGGTGAGCAATTTGTTGCAAGTTGATTTGCCTGTTAAGGACGAATTAAGTTAGTCAGCGTTGTTTTGTTGTTTTAATTCTGTGAATTTCTAATTATCTCAACCATATGTATCGTAGCTCAACATCAAACGACTGAACAAAAAATTGTTTGAACACCTACTTCACGAAGCTCTGTCACTTCATCAGAATGAAATGACAAAAATTAGTTAATGATGTGAAAAATCTGCGAAATGAACTAGGAAGAGCCACAGCTGCGCACCCAACCCACGACGGTCATGTCTGAAAAGTTTGTAGCATGACAGTTCAGGAAACATTACTTAACATTAGCAGTAAACTTGGCCAATCTTCACCTATAGATCCTTCCTGATGCTTATCTTGCGCTAGAAATCTCCGCTAACAGATGGCTAGAGGCGCGCTGCATCGTGAGACTATTTATAACTGCCCGTCGCTTGTTTCAACCTACATGACAAACAAGCGTCTAAATGACATTTTGTAAACAGATTGGGATTCCATCCAACTTGTGACCGTTCAACCATCTGGCTAGTGGAGATCTAGAACCTGATCGGAGAGAAACCTGAAGCCCGATGATCAGAGCCGGGTCGCCTCACCTTGAGCAGGACGACTCGAAGCTGGTCATTATGAAATTTACCGATCTGCTCAGTCCATTACTCGCTAGGATTCGATCAGTTTTATCCTCCCGTTAGAATCAGGGTTGTCATAAAATTGACGTGAGCCGTGGCAGCTTTTGGTTACTCGGTGCGACAATTAGACACGGCAATAATTAGAATAATAGTAGAAAAAACAATCACCATTATAAAAAAAAGCGCGGGTTGGGGAGAAATCGAGGTGATCAATTTACTACACGCCTATCGATACTTGAACACAAGAATAACACAGTCATTACCGCCTCTCCACAAGCTGTAAGGCCTGTAAGAGCTATTACTTTCCCTGGCCCCACCCCCACCCACCCTCGCCCTCGCGATATGTCAGCCCAGAGGGTCGGGTGGGGGTCTGGAGCAGCTCACTGAGGGTGGAGCTGGTGCAGTTCCAGACAACCAACTCGATCTCAGTCCTGTGACATTCACACCGAACACAAGGGTTTAATTAGCAAAAAAAAAAAAATGTCAGATATCATCAAACTACCTGTTGTAGCAGGCGGCAATAGCTCATTTTGCCCATTACCTTCTGGAAAATTCTGCAGGCGTCTACCTTTACGAAGTAATTGTATTGATGTACCAGTAAAATGCGAGTGAGATTGTGGGGTTTAATTAATTTTTTTTTTGTAGTTTTTTTTTTAACTTGTTGATAACCGATAAGAGTATTTTAAATATGTATAATCTTATTAAATCTGAATAAAAATTCCGTAAGTTATATTTGTGTAACCTTTCTTAACATTTAAGAAAGAGGGGAAAAAGTACTATCATCTTGGGAACCCTCTTCTCCCCCACCCAAACATAACTATATTTTGTGGTAAAAATTGCAGCCTGTCTTCTTGATTATAAGTACAGTCATCTTCCCCTTTCTTCGTGCACCTTTCAGAGAGAGAGAGAGAGAGAGAGAGAGAGAGAGAGAGAGAGAGAGAGGGGGGGAGGAATAGTAAACAAGCGGGTTGAGGACATGATAAAAGAAAAGAGGGAGGAGAGAGAAAGGCATGCTGCAACTAAACCAGAGCAAGAGAGAGAGAGAGAGAAAGAGAGAGAGAGAGAGAGAGAGAGAGAGAGAGAGAGAGAGAGAGAGAGAGAGAGAGGGGGGAGGAATAGTAAACAAGCGGGTTGAGGACATGATAAAAGAAAAGAGGGAGGAGGGAGAAAGGCATGCTGCAACTAAACCAGAGCAAGAGAGAGAGAGAAAGAGAGAGAGAGAGAGAGAGAGAGAGAGAGAGAGAGAGAGAGAGAGAGAGAGAGAGAGAGAGACAAAGACAAGAGACTAAATAATGCAATTGAAGAGAAAAGTAAGGCATGTATCAATTTGACAGAGTTCATGGTCCGAATGCAGTGAGTAGAAAACATAACGCTCCAGAAATTCTGGACCCGCTCATAGCAATCATGACACCATGAAATTCCTAAATTCATCCTGTGCTGATGTTAGTTCTAGTCTTCACTTAGCGGCTCGGTCTGTACTACAACTCATCCTCATTGCTCGGGACTGCTCTGTTACTCTGATAAAATCGTGTTCTTCTGCTCCGTCATATTCCTTTAATTTTGCTCCAGTGCCCTCTGCTGCTGATATTGATATTGCATTACTGGTACATACATAGATTACATACAAACATACATACATACTGCTGCTGCTGCTGCTGCTGCTGCTGCTGCTGCTACTACTACTACTACCACTACCACTACCACTACCACTACCACTACCACTACTACTACTACTACTACTACTACTACTACTACTACTACTACTACTACCACTGCGGCTTCTGCTGCTGCTGCTGCTACTACTACTACTACTACTCCTACTACTACTACTGATTCTACTACTAATACTTCTACTGCTGCTGCTGCTGCTACCATTGTATATCACATCATCACCATCAATTTGCTCATTCCCAGCAGGATCATCCCACCCTCTTCTCCCCTACAGTCTCTCTCTCTCTCTCTCTCTCTCTCTCTCTCTCTCTCTCTCTCTCTCTCTCTCTCTCTCTCTCTCTCTCTCTCTCTCTCTCTCTCCCTCCCCCCCCCCTCCTTCCCAACCTCCTCACCCTAACACACATACCCTAAAAGATATCAACGGCGGTGAAGAGTTAAACTCGTTACAGATGGGTTTCCCTAGTTGGCCCTCGGAGTATATATATACATACATATATTAAGTGGCGTGCCATTGTATGGCAACATTGGACGGGTTTTACCGCGGGCGATGAACGCTCCGTTTACTTTACTGTCACCTGTCAGCAAACACTGCCAACCCGGCAGGTCGCACGAGACTTGGCTAAAATCAAGAGGTATCGATGGAAACATAGCCTAAGCGAGAGTAAATCGTGCAGTAGAGTCTCCCAGAAGATTGGCTACGTTCGCATACGGAAACCTGCAATGGTCAGCCAAAAGAGGAAGGAAAGAGGAAAGAGAGAAGACCACCGAAGGCAGTAGTTTGGGTATAGCTTAGCTTAGTAACATACACTCTCTCTCTCTCTCTCTCTCTCTCTCTCTCTCTCTCTCTCTCTCTCTCTCTCTCTCTCTCTCTCTCTCTCTCTCTCTCTCTCTCTGTCTCTGTCTCTCTCTCTCTCTCTCTCTCCAACCATCTTCCTGGAATGCTGTAAGACAGCCAGGTTTGAGCCTGTTGCCCCCTCCTCCTCTTCCTCTATCTATCCCCGGCCCCGACTCACCGAATCCTCCAACGAGGAGGTGGAGGCCCTCTTGTTGCGAGACCTCCATTGCACCAGCTTCACCATCATCACACTGAAGTTGTGGAACCCGGACCCAGACATGGCGCTCAACACGATCACCACCACCACCACCACCACCACCGGCGTCACTAACACCACGACACAGCAGCGCAGACACCACAACCACCACCAGTTGCGTTTCGATGTTGATGAAAATAGCGATAAACGCCAGACTTTCTCTTACTGCTATCACGTCGCTAGTCCAGCAAGCAGAATAAAGTCCACACAAGTGTCCGTATCTCTTTAACACTGTCTTATCAAATAAGGGAGACTATGCACAGAGGACCGTCAATTGTCATCACATCATAAACATCCAGGAAATTATAATTTCATAGGAACTTGGTCACCGTAAAGTATTCTCCACTAGATGATTGGGACAACCCGTTGAAGGAAGGTTAATGAGTCTTATCAATATGATATCTTTGTTGTTGTTTTTTCCTAAGTTCAATCAAGGCAATGCTTGTGTGTTGTGGAAGTCTGAAGAATACATATTTCCGGTAATAACGAGGGAAAAAAAGAGGAATGATAGTACACACTTGTAAATAGTATAGCCTTCATTTCATGGAATCAACGATAAAGAAAACGAAACTCCGAGCTAGGGTGTAACGTAAAGACAATTCTATCTAGTTCAGTTTGATCTAATTGCGTTGACAGTACAGTAGAAAAAATGTTTATGTGGAAATCGCTCTTTTATAACCTTTGATCACATAAGCATCTACAGCATTGCGTGGTATCATTACCTTGATCATACATCTTAAGTTACAGTATGTCTAATTATCAATCTCACTTACTAGTATTTTTTATGTCAATTCAACAAAGCAGGCATGTTGAGGTTTGGGACCGAGGAAAAGTTTAAATCTTAAAACTTGGCACCAGACATAAAATTGAAAAGAGAAAAAGAATTCAACTTTGCACAAAGGATTAATATATGTACCAGATATGAGAGTAATGATTGAAAAAAAAAATTGTTATTCAATTTTATACTTTGCCGAAGATGTTTTCGAATCATAGTTAACTTCCGACGTACTGGCAATTTTTTTTAAATGTAAGGAGAACAAAATATATAATTTAGAGATGATTTGGAAATCAACAACCGAAGCATGGTGTTTCTGGTTCCAACATTATTTGCTTCATAACATCAACTACCGGAACATGGTGTTTCTGGTTCCAACATTATTTGCTTCATAACATCAACTACCGGAACATGGTGTTTCTGGTTCAAACATTATTTGCTTCATGACAACTACCGGAACATGGTGTTCCTGGTTCCAACATTATTTGCTTCATGACAACTACCGGAACATGGTGTTTCTGGTTTCAACATTATTTGCTTCATAACGTCAACTATCGGAACATGGTGTTTCTGGTTCCAACATTATTTGCTTCATGACAACTACCGGAACATGGTGTTTCTGGTTCCAACATTATTTGCTTCATGACAACTACCGGAACATGGTGTTTCTGGTTCCAACGTTATTTGCTTCATAACGTCAACTACCAGAACATGGTGTTTCTGGTTCCAACATTATTTGCTTCATGACATCAACCTCCGGAACATGGTGTTTCTGGTTCCAACATAATTTGCTTCATGACAACCACCGGAACATGGTTTTCTGGTTCCAACATTATTTGCTTCATGACATCAACCTCCGGAACATGGTGTTTCTGGTTCAACATTATTTGCTTCATAACATCAACCACCGGAACATGGTGTTTCTGGTTCAACATTATTTGCTTCATGACATCAACCTCCGGAACATGGTGTTTCTGGTTCCAACATTATTTGCATCATAACATCAACTAACGGAACATGGTGTTTCTGGTTCCAACATTATTTGCTTCATGACATCAACCACCGGAACATGGTGTTTCTTGTTCCAACATTATTTGCTTCACGTCTAGAGTAGCCGGTCTATTGAATACCTTGCTATGATAACGAAAAACGTATTTACAGGGACAAAGGTTCAATTTGAAACGAATTTTAAGAACCGACACTGCCATAGAGTTCAACATAAAAATGATGGCTCATTTCAGCTGGACACTGTAAATATTAACCAAGAGTCGCGAGGAAACATTTTCCTTCACTAGGACAAAGTCACGACAGTTAATGACATCTTATAGTGTCATCCATACGGCTACTCCACCAGCGCACCACATGCCCGAGATTAATGCTTTAAACAAACAAGCGCCGAGTGTAATGGGCGCGCGACCATTTCTCAGCACCGGAGGCGTGGACGCTACGCAAGGAGTTCTTGATTCACCAGCTCCACCAGACAAGGATATGTGCGCCAATAATGTCTATACAGTTCTGGTCAGAGACCGGGGGAAAATCCAAAATAACCATGCTCAAAACGTCGTGAGGATATTAATTTGTATTTTATTTTTTTTTTCTCCTTCAAAGTAGAATCGGCAGTAGAATCATATTCTCTTTCGAACTTTTCAGGATATCTAAAATTTACAGATAAAGTTATTCACAATTTGGGATGAAAAGATCCCATGTTGTCCATAAACCAAGCAGGACGTGGTAAAGGACATTAGACTCAAATTCAACACTTCTTTTCTTAGCCACGAAGCTTGAAGTAGCAAGAGTAAGTTAGTCTAGACTTTAGTAGCACTCCCACCTACATTTACAGAGCGCCGCATATCTTTCTCAGGTGGAGAACATTGAAACCAAAGTCAGCTATCTTTAACGATGTTGCCACAGTTCATCTGAAACTAAATCTGTGAAAGTCTCAAGGCACATGATACCATTCTACCACTGTTTTAACAAAAATCAAATGAATACGTCTTGCAGGAGACTGCCCCTCGTAAGCCTAACTTCTAAATTTTTCCTCCTCAAAGACGTCATGAAAATTACGTAAAGAGCCGCAGCATTTTTCTCTTGACAATGAGTGGCATTTTGACACTAACTGAGCTCACAAAAAGCTAGCAACTCTTGATTTCAGTGAGAATCAAGAGCTTGGAAGTATCAGAATGGTGCACGAGACATGATCATTTGTCTGGCTAGTTGAGATGAGAGTCAATTTCTTTTAACATTATGATTTTCGATTACATGCATCTTTCTGCCGCCCTCTCCGTCACGGAAAACCCAGATAGCAAGAAAAGCTGAGGTATCAGGTGATGACCCGCTACCTTACACCACTTGGTCTAACCTGTCAACTCATCATAAGTAAGCAACACCTTCAGGATGGAAATAGACTGCCGGAAACACGATGGGTCTGACACCCAGGGCTGGTTGTTTTATTTTACTGCATGATGACCTGCGAGCACTTGGACATAGCGATTCAGGTTGCTGGTTGCTATGGTAGTGAGGCAGATCGAAAGAAAGAGGGAGACATTACACACAACAACAAGAGAGAGAGAGAGAGAGAGAGAGAGAGAGAGAGAGAGAGAGAGAGAGAGAGAGAGAGAGAGAGAGAGAGAGAGAGGGAGCACGATGAACACAAACGGCACAGGGACATAATGAGGCATAAGAACTTACAATGCCATAGAATTCAATACAAAGTTCTGCCGATTCAATTGACTTTGTTCATATATATATGTCTCACTACAGAGATGATTCTAGTAACATGTACCCTAGCCGACGGACAGGCAACATCGATAAATACATGACTGTGGACTTATTGATTCAGACAAAGTGAGCAATTAGCTTATTTGAATTTTAATGTTACTACTCAAACTAATGCGAATGCCAGAGAGAATCGAATATCACCCCCCTCCCTCCCCCCTACCCCTCTCGGGCAAGGAATGATTCATTCACTGGACTGACGTCACTACTTCCGGATAGATTTAGATAGCGCTCAATTCGATTCCTGTCACAATCAGTACGCGATAAATCTTAAAATGTCACCCGAATAATTATAGCAGTACCAAATTGCAATTCGCAAGACGGAGCAAAAATCGCGAAGTTTTTTGTCTGTGAAGCTATCCAGGGAGCAGAACTCCAAGAGCCTTGCCTCGGTGTCTATGGCGGCTGGCAGTCTTACGCACTTTGGGTGGAGTCCTCGGTGACTGGTCGCCGCGGGTTCGAGTAGAAGCAAGGTCAAGGACCTCGGTCCTCGACTCGTAAGGCGACCTGCCCAGAATAGCAGGGATTAGCATGATATGTGAAGTTCGTAATAACCATCATCGCAGTAAACTGTTGCTCACAGAAGATGGATATGTGAAGTTCGTAATTACCACCATCGCAGTAAACTGTTGCTCACAGAAGAAGGATATGTGAAGTTCGTAATAACCATCATCGCAGTAAACTGTTGCTCACAGAAGATGGATATGTGAAGTTCGTAATAACCACCATCGCAGTAAACTGTTGCTTACAGAAGATGGATGTGTGAAGTTCGTAATTACCATCATCGCAGTAAACTGTTGCTCACAGAAGATGGATGTGTGAAGTTCGTAATTACCATCATCGCAGTAAACTGTTGCTCACAGAAGATGGATGTGTGAAGTTCGTAATAACCACCATCGCAGTAAACTGTTGCTTACAGAAGATGGATGTGTGAAGTTCGTAATTACCATCATCGCAGTAAACTGTTGCTCACAGAAGATGGATGTGTGAAGTTCGTAATTACCATCATCGCAGTAAACTGTTGCTCACAGAAGATGGATATGTGAAGTTCGTAATTACCATCATCGCAGTAAACTGTTGCTCACTCAAGGTGGACTAGCCAGGAATATTTCGGCCGATGTGGGAGAGAGCTCGGTAAAATAGGCGTTTCAAGAAAAGACTTCTCGTATCACAGAACCACATCAGTCCTTACAATAATTATAGCTTAGGTCATAGACGGCTCAGAACCATTGAGAGAGAGAGAGAGAGAAAGAGGGAGACGGACAGAGAGAGAGAGAGAGAGAGAGAGAGATAGATAGAGAAGTGAAGAAAGGTATGCGTGTGTGTGTGTGGGGGGGAGGGGGTGTTATGGCATGCAGCTAAATTTTTTTCTCTATATCCCTTTCTCTTTTTTTCCATTCGCTCTCCCTATCTGTCTCAACCTATTTTTTCTTTTTGCTCTTTTTTCCCTCTATGTCTCGGCCTGACTGTCACCCTTTGTTACTCTCTGCCTGTCTGTCTGTCTATCTGTCTGTCTGTCTGTCTGTCTGTCTGTCTGTCTGTCTGTCTGTCTGTCTCTCTCTCTCTCTCTCTCTCTCTCTCTCTCTCTCTCTCTCTCTCTCTCTCTCTCCCTCTCCACCGAGTGTAGGACTGTAACCCGCGTGTAAATGATGAGGCTGCAACAATTATTGGGTCAATGCCTGGGCCTGCTGCAGTGATAACTCGAGCAGCACCAACAGCAAGACAATTACTTCACCTCCCTTTTTTTCTCAAGATTCGATTTTTTGGTACACATTTCGGTCTCCTCCTCCATGAACAATTTTCCCGAAGTCTCACAGCTTATCTCTATCTCTCTGATTCGTAGCTTTCCAGTTGTTGATTGTTCTCATTGAGCTCAAATCTATTTCTCCACTGGTTTAAGTATTGACCTCACTATGTCTCGATGTTTGGAGTATTGTTTATCACTCTGACTCTCTCCTCCCTCTCCCTCCCTCTCTCTCTCTCTCTCTCTCTCTCTCTCTCTCTCTCTCTCTCCATCTTTATATATTTATATATATATATATATATATATATATATATATATATATATATATATATATATGTAGATATAGATAGATAGACAGATGATAGATAGTTAGACATAAATATATCAATATCCAGCTCCAATTGTCTCGTAGCAAGGTAAACCATTTAATTTGAACCGACTCTAATTCCTATAAGAAGTTGAACTACATTCCGTCAATTCCACACAACGGTAACATACGGAAATGAACGAAACTTAAAAGTCGTGTCTTTTATTTCCTCATGATTTGGAACGATTTTCTCGCAGTTTGTATATTTATATGCAGAGATAGAAACAGTCAAACCAAGATAGGGAGAGAGAGAGATTGAGACAGAGATGCAGAGATGCAGAGAGAGAGAGAGAGAGAGAGAGAGAGAGAGAGAGAGAGAGAGAGAGAGAGAGAGAGAGAGAGAGAGAGAGAGAGAGAGAGAGAGAGAGAGAGAGAGAGAGACGGTTACCTACATCTATTTCCACCTACAGAAAACCAAACCTCTTCGCGTCTCTGAAGACTCGTTTCGCCGAGCGTGCCTGAACCCTACAGAGGGGAGAGGAAAGAAGTTGTCATACCAAAAGCATCTCAGTTGGAAACACTGGCCCACCATCCTTGTCAGGACTTTCAGAGTGAAAGACCTAGAACTATCTGGCTCAAAGGTCCTAACTACAATCATGGCTGCTGAGTGTGTAACCCAACACCGGCACTGGTTGAGTGCAGTCTCATCTTTCCGCTATTTAATATTCAGGAAAGACCTGAGATCACCTTGTGAATGGACTTTATCCATCACTCCATTGTTCTTCCCTCAGTCTTATCCTAACTGCCCTTTATCTGTAGGGATGTGGGCGTCAACAAAAATCAGTCTCCACTTCCCGGGGGGGGGGGGGGAGAGACTTGAAATAAAAGGAGAGGGTTGTTTTGTTTTATTTCTCCGTCTACATATCCAAACTATGTATATCAAAGAGTCAACCTCAGAGATTACTCCTCATCACTTTGAAAAGGATGAGCATCAAAGGAAGGAATTTATATACGACCATTTCCAAGCGGGAGCACAGTAGGGACAAGCTCAGAGGACTCTCTGAGCAACGAGCCTCAAAGCTGCGTCAGTTCACACAAAGAGCGGAGTGCATTCGACCAAAAATACCGTTCAAATTCGCAACATCGTCAAAACATGGAGAGGACTTGAACAGGATTGTCAAACAGGCCGGGAGGTTGCACACTTGCTTATTATAACCGTTCTGAAGATCTTAAACCCGAGCAGATCATGCCAAGCAGGGTTTGGAATCACTAAGTAGTAGACCTATCTATACGACCTCCCGGGTACCGGGTAGAAAAGGTTATGGTGAGCCGAAGGATCCACCGAGGACCTCAGAGGACAGAAGGTCTCTACCTAAGGATTCACCGAGGACCTCAGAGGACAGAAGGTCTCTACCAAAGATTCACCGAGGACCTCAGAGGACAGAAGGTCTCTACCGAAGGATCCACTTACCACATCAGAGGACAGAAGGTCTCTACCGAAGGATCCACTGAGGACCTCAGAGGACAGAAGGTCTCTACCAAAGGATCAACCGAGGATCTCAGAGGACAGAAGGTCTCTACCGAAGGATCCACCGAGGACCTCAGAGGACAGAAGGTCTCTACCGAAGGATCCACCGAGGACCTCAGAGGACAGAAGGTCTCTACCGAAGGATCCACCGAGGACCTCAGAGGACAAAAGGTCTCTACCGAAGGATCCACCGAGAACCTCAGAGAACAGAAGATCTCTACCGAAGGACCCACCGAGGACCTCAGAGGACAAAAGGTCTCTACCGAAGGATCCACCGAGGACCTCAGAGGACAGAAGATCTCTACCGAAGGATCCACCGAGGACCTCAGAGGACAGAAGGTCTCTACCGAAGGATCCACCGAGGACCTCAGAGGACAGAAGGTCTCTACCGAAGGATCCACTGAGGACCTCAGAGGACAGAAGGTCTCTACCAAAGGATCCACCGAGGACCTCAGAGGACAGAAGGTCTCTACCGAAGGGTCCACCGAGGACCTCAGAGGACAGAAGGTCTCTACCGAAGGATCCACCGAGGACCTCAGAGGACAGAAGGTCTCTACCGAAGGATCCACCGAGGACCTCAGAGGACAGAAGGTCTCTACCGAAGGATCCACCGAGAACCTCAGAGGACAGAAGATCTCCGCTCCACACCTAGTTCGTCTCCTGTAACACTTTAATCAAGCAAGTGGCCAACATTCGGGAGAAACTGTTGTTGATTGTCGCGACCCTTTGAATAAAGAAGTATTCTAAGACGCGTGGATTGATCCACAAGATCAAATCAGCGGGAACTATTTAGACGTCGCTAGACAGTTTACGTCTTTCCGTTGTGAGAAAATGTGCCTGTGCGCCCGTAGCTCAGACCACGACTAACCATCTGGGGAGAACTACTCTGATCATCGCTGACACCAGCCATCAGGTTCGAATCCCGCTCAAAGTTGTCCAATTTTGCTTGACTATTTCCACTTATCGCTCCTTAAAATATATGTACATTGAACTAAAATGTAAGAACCTGTTCACGTGATAGCCAGGTTATCCTTGTGAATGTCGAGGACGGAGAGCTGGCGGTGTCCCCAGACTTGATTAACGCCGCGTCTCGAGCCGCGCACTGACGCGTGAAACCGGACTAAGCTCTCGGCATCCCGGGGCTCCCGCCACCTAGTCTCTACTCGCTCTCGCGGTACGCCTACTGATTGGACAGCTTCCGTAGCTCGACAATAACACCCCGCTGAAGAACAGGTAGAAGAACGAAGGTGAGGAAATAGAAGCCAATTCGTATGGCTTTTTTTCCCCTTTGTTTTTAAGGTTCGTGCCTTATTCTAGCTAGATAGTGACAAGAGAAAGAAGAAGACAGAGAAAGAAATTGAAAGCGAGAGAGAGAGAGAGAGAGAGAGAGAGAGAGAGAGAGAGAGAGAGAGAGAGAGAATAATAATGAAGAGATAAGATTGTGAAAAGGTCGGGAAGAAAGACCAACAGAGATAGAGTTTGTGTGTGTGTGTGTGTGTGTAAGAGAGAGAGGAAGAAAGAAAGAAAGAGAGAAAGAGAGAGACAGGTAAAAAAAATCAAGACAGACAAACAGAGATAGAGTACAGCCTCAGATTCACTAATAAAAGTGAACCGTGCGAAGGAGGAGACAGACGCATGCTAAGACTGAGAGTAAAATGAAGTGACGGATAGTTCTCTGTTAGTGAAGGACAAGGAAAGAAAACCAAGTGCTGCATTTCTTCCGTGTATCGCAGTTTTCTTCCACTGACTGAAAACGAGCGATCCGGTGGAAAAGGGGAGGAGGGAGAATCTCAAATACAGTGGATGAGGTGGTTTGGGAGGATGCTGGCGCTATTCATTTCTCTTCGTCGAAAATGTTCTGAAGAGGTTTGCACACAGTTGGAAGCCCGCCACAGAGCAGACAACAGTGAGGCGTTTTAGAAAGTCTTCGAGAAGTTCAGGATAAGAAGAACTGCTGGCAATGACGGCCAAGTTAGGTCCAAATCAAAGACCCTCACACGATTCAAGTCCTCTACATATCCTAGACGGACTGGTTTACGGTAAGGCAGTTTCTTCCAGACGCGGTAATTGGTGTAGGAAGCATAGATTTTAGCACAGCCGTACACAGTCTCCATTTCGATTTGGAGTCGGGCGAATAAGTGACCAAGATAGACGATGAATAGAAGAGAAGAAATAAAGACGTGGTGACAGGAGGAAGAGGAGGAGAGGAACAACAAGAAGAGGAAAGGGGAGAGGAGGAGGAGAAGCGAGAAGTTGTTTTTTTGTTTGTTTTTTTTTTTTTTGAATCGCCACCGAAGAAAATTGCTAGACGACCGGAGAATATCGGCAGAAAATGGAAGAGTCTCGTCGAAATACAGTTAATGGTCTTTGAATGTCCTTTCCCTGACAGTATTTTTTAACGCAAGGAAGAACGCGGTGTTTTGTTTGCGGGTTTTCCCCACGAAACACTAGGCCCGAAATGTCTCAGTAAAGAAAACCTACAATAAAAAATGAGTCGCGGCTCACAGTGTACCGTGGTTTCTGCCTCAGGCTGTAGACCACAGCTCTTACCGCGGCTAGACTGATTAGAAACATCCAATGATAACCGCTTGTCCTTTACTTTCAGAAGAGGCCCGAGAGGGCATAGAGTTCCTGTTGCTCGGGTTACGCCTACTGCTGTGACGGACTGCTAGTGATGGCTGCAGTTTGGTCAAGTCGGAGGTGGGTCTACTGGTCACACCACACTGATTACTTTACTATACTTTATTATATTATACTGGAATCTCTACTAGTCACACCAGCCTGATTTACTATACTTTACTATATTATGTTGGAATCTCTACTGGTCACACCAGGCTGATTACTATACTATACTTTACAATATTATACTGGAATCTCTACTGGTCACACCAGGTTCATTAATATACTACAATTTACAATGTTATACTGGAATCTCTATTGGTCACACCAGGCTGATTACTATACTATACTTTACCACACTATGTTGGAATCTCTACTGGTCACACCAGGCTGATTACTATACTATACTTTACTACACTATGTTGGAATCTCTACTGGTCACACCAGGCTGATTACTATACTATACTTTACTACACTATGTTGGAATCTCTACTGGTCACACCAGGCTGATTACTATACTATACTTTACCACACTATGTTGGAATCTCTACTGGTCACACCAGGCTGATTACTATACTATACTTTACCACACTATGTTGGAATCTCTACTGGTCACACCAGGCTGATTACTATACTATACTTTACTACACTATGTTGGAATCTCTACTGGTCACACCAGGCTCATTAATATACTACAATTTACGATGTTATACTGGAACCTCTACTGGTCACACCAGGCTGATCATCATACTATTAACACATATTATACTGGAATCTCTACTGGTCACAACAGAGAGACTGCCATACTTCACTATAACAAGAACGAGGAACGGTGTTAAAGCATTATATAAGAGTGAGTTTTTTATTTGTTTTTAGGCGAAATATTTACTATAGCTCCCACCAGATTTGGTGGTATTGTTTTTTTGTTGTTTTTTTTTTAATATTATTATTATTATTATTATTATTATTATTATTATTATTATTATTATTATTATTATTATTATTATTATTATTATTATTATTTGTTGATAAAGAGTTAACATTTTGTTTCAGGAACGAAAAAAATCACTGGGAATTTTGTTCAGTTGAAAATAATTAAAATTAGAAATTCAGTTGATTCTTACCTGAGGGAAAAATAAAGTGGGCAAACATAAAACTGAACGTGCACTGTAGGTTTAGGAAGGAAAACAAATCAGTTCGGGAGCATAGCACCAAGTAGAACTTTTTTGCAGCCAGAAGTATATCACCTTGTGTTGATTAGCATCATTTTGCCTCCACAGCGCTCTTAACACAAGAAAAAAAAAGGGCGACTGTTGTGTTTTGTTTTTCTTTCTTCGTCTTCAAAGAGGACAAGCTTTGATCTCGTTGAGGGGCCACTTCAGCTTGCTTCTTTCCCATAATGTTGATACATTTTATAGGCATCCTGGTCGCGAGTTAGAGTTATACTCTTATTCATTATTGTGTGTGTGTGTGCGTGAGAGAGAGAGAGAGAGAGAGAGAGAGAGAGAGAGAGAGAGAGAGAGAGAGGGGGGAGTATGTGAGGTGTGTGTGGGTGGGTGTCTCGAAGCCGTTGCCTCTTTACAACCCTGCCTGCTTGTAAACCAAAAGATGCACGCAGAAATTTATAAAAGCCAAGAGCTCGGACATCGTTCTAGATGCTGAGCTTTATTACGCCTACAGTGGAGTAAAATGTTTTCGCGATTACAGCGGATTTTTACAACAATCCGGCTGTTGTCTGGTCGCCGTGTTCCCGGGGTTCAGTGATATACCCGAATGTATAGTCCAGTACCACGGGGAAAGACCGATGCTTAAGTTTCCCTCTCTGATGCCCTTTTTTCCTCTCATCGTTTCCAGTTCATACAATATCTACTTCTAGATAGAATCATGTCCGATACTAGAGCTGTTGCCTGGTCGCCGTGTTCCCGGGGTTCAGTGATATACCCAAACATATAGTCCAGTAACACGGGGAAAGACCGATGCTTAAGTTTCCCTCTCTGATGCCCTTTTTTCCTCTCATCGTTTCCAGTTCACACAATATCTACTTCTAGATAGAATCATGTCCGATACTAGAACTGTTGTTTGGTCGCCGTCTTCACGGGGTTCAGTGATATACTCAAATGTATAGTCCAGTAACACGGGGAAAGACCGATGCTTAAGTTTCCCTCTCTGATGCCCTTTTTTCCTCTCATCGTTTCCAGTTCATACAATATCTACTTCTAGATAGAATCATGTCCGATACTAGAGCTGTTGCCTGGTCGCCGTGTTCCCGGGGTTCAGTGATATACCCAAACATATAGTCCAGTACCACGGGGAAAGACCGATGCTTAAGTTTCCCTCTCTGATGCCCTTTTTTCCTCTCATCGTTTCCAGTTCACACAATACCTACTTCTAGATAGAATCATGTCCGATACTAGAACCCTACTGTTGTTTGGAGGCCACTCAAATCTCTTAGTCGCCTGATGGCACGGCTGGTCTGACTGGTATGACCAGCCCCTGGGTCTTCACTTCATTACAGCTAGCTTATTGAAATAATAGTAATAGTAATAATAATAATAATAATAATAATAATAATAATAATAATAATAATAATAATAATAATAATAATAATAATAGTAATAATAAAACAGGCTTCAATAGCATAGTCTGTTGACTGAGTTGTCTCTCTTTGGGTTTTTGGTATTTCTGGAGTCAAGTCTCTCGCTTGGTCATATACGAGAGAAAGGAGTTCAGAGAGAGCCAGGATGAGGAAAAAAAAAGTTTCAATATAATCCTTTCCCAAGTTCTAGCTGTGGCTGGAGGCTCCCTGAACACCGTATTCCACTCCAACTTGTCAAGGCGACCCACGAGGCGATGGAATCCAGATCATCGTTGAGGTCCGGCCTGTGGAGATAAAACCCCAGCGCCTGTGTGTGTTGAACTCGGCTGAGAGTAAGCTTACCATGAACCAGGCAGACAACAAGGACGGAGCTTGTGGAATCGCGCTGCTACATCAACCGCTGGTACTGTTAGCCCGCACACCCTGGGTCTGAGTCTGTGGAGAGTTCTGCTCGCTAGCTGCTCGCTAACTAAAACTCTTCAGCGGTCATTAAGGCTTTCAATTATTGTTTTTGTTTCACTTTGTTTCGTTTTCTCGATTTTCTTTTTATTTCATGTTTTCCTTTTCCTTATGTTTTATTTTGTTTTTTATTTTATTTTTATTTATTTTTTTTTTGAAGCGTTTAATATTCCAAGCCGCTTTAATGACGACATAATTACTGCTCGCGATTCTCACCAACTTGATATTCCGATTAAAATGTACAAGGAAGAAGCTGGACATAAGACAAAACTTGCCTTGAGTGGCACTGGTGATTGCTCCGAGTCTCTGAGCGGAACAGTTCGACCTACCGCCTGGTTCTGCCCACCTAAAGATTCTTGGGCAGACAAGTAAATTTGTAAACAAAAACAGTATCCCGTGTGGACGAGGCCTGGATTGGTGAAAGATATCGAGCGTTTTGCCGTCTATATTCAAATCAACACAGACGTGCGCGCGTGGTTTTCAGTTGTAATTCACCTGAACGCAATAGAAGTCTTTCAAAGAATTTTTTTTCATCGGTTCTGATCCCAAAACTTCGGTTTGGCTCTGACAAACGGTGTGGATATCCGGGTAGGAGTAAGATGTTGCTCTCTGCTTGTCCCTGTGTCCCGGAATGACCCCCATCACAATGTTTGAAGTTTATCTTCAGACGAGGGCAGCCTTCGCGAGACGAGCACGTCCCATTAATGCGAATGTAAACAAGAAAGCGCGAAAAAGGAAGAGAGGGAAAAAAAAAGCCTTCAATACAAATAAACCATTTGGCAAATAGCAAGGCAGAAGATTTTGGCAGCAACTACCACAGCTGCAGCTATGTTTGAGATTTTATCGCATAAAGGTCATCAAAGATCGCCACATCACCACAGACATAAGGCTGTGATGTTGGTATCAAGGTCGTAATGGCACTCGTAAACGAAGCAAGGATGAAAGGGCGTTCTGGAATTATTCGCTTGAAGAAAAAGAAAACCAACCTGTAGCGCCTGGAGGTGTTACACCGAGCTGGAGGACTGAACTGAACGGAGCAAGCAGCAGAGGGGGACAAGATCTACCATCTCCCCCTCAAAGTGCTTACATCGATCTCACTAAATGGATTACCGGCACCGCGGGCCACTGCGGTCATCTGGGAAAGTTTCCACCAGGGAAAC
Organism: Elysia crispata; assembly: GCA_033675545.1. Lineage (NCBI taxonomy): Eukaryota > Metazoa > Mollusca > Gastropoda > Plakobranchidae > Elysia > Elysia crispata. The sequence goes on along the minus strand of JAWDGP010000122.1, from coordinate 244,557 downwards.
AAGAGAACGGGTTTCCACTCCACAAGGAAGGGCCCGACGGGAATCTTTCCAAAACAGAGCAAAACTGGCTCAAATATTGATATAGATACAGAGTTGCAAATAAAGTGTACATGGTGGAATGAGCTGATGCTTGAGCAACTCTCTCTCTCTCTCTCTCTCTCTCTCTCTCTCTCTCTCTCTCTCTCTCTCTCTCTCTCTCTCTCTCTCTCTCTCTCTCTCTCTCTCTCTCGTCTTCCCGCTGTCCTCGAAACCAATTGATCGTAACCTGAAGATATGAGTATCGCAAACACCACAGTAGAAATACTGGTATGTGTACATCCACATCCTACATCAGGTATAAGCCTTTCACCAGCTCTGAGAAACATTATCTTGTCCATGCTGGCCACCCCCGAGAGGAATGGATACTAGTTTGAATTGAGTAAAGGTTTCGGCTTGGACTGATCAAAGAGACTTCCGGTTATTTACTTTCCCCGGCCTGGAGCGTCCAGACATGGGTGTGACCTCCACGGAGGAGGGCGGCCCCTGGAGTCCACTTCATCAAACACCAGAGACAGCTCGATAACACAAACCAGTGGGGAAAGGGGGAAGCTCTAGACCGGCCAGGCGTTCACCACAAAATCTAATGAGAGATCGAGATGGCAACATGAATCAGAGCTACAACAAAATGATGTACTGCATCGATGCTGGACATTGAACGCCAAACTTTCACAGCTTTCGTTTGACTGCAAGAAACACAAAAACCATGCAAACTTCTTCACGTTATGCGTTGCCTTTGGAAAAAATGGTTAGAGCTTTTTGAGAGTATTACAACAGGGGAGAGCGCGTGTGATAGATCTTGCTCCCTCGTCTCCAAGAAACGTTTTACCATTTGTTAAGCAGGAAACAGCTGGAATGGTGAGACCCCACCTGTAGCTATCCATGGCGTCCTGGGTGAACCACATTATGAAATAATCAATGTAGCCCCAGTCCGGTTGACCACGAGACCAACGGATAACAGACAGACAAAAATCTACAAAATTATCTTATAGCATCGTGGCAAACTACTGAGGGACCGGAAAAAAAAAATAGATTTCATCTTCACTGAGTATTCAGGTTTCATATTCAGAGTAAAAACAGTTCCGATTCGGCAGATACTTCCATAGATAAGCAAAGAATCAGAAAAGATTTGAAAAGCCTTGGGGCAGAGCAAATAACACTCAGACAGGACGTTCGATATGCGGATATTCCGCCAACAAGTGGCACAAGTAAGCTGGCAGAGATAGAGAGAGAGAGAGAGAGAGAGAGAGAGAGAGAGAGAGAGAGAGACACACACACACACACACAGAGACAGAGAGAGAAAAGGAGGGGGGGGGGAGGTGCTAAAGCAACGTGGAAGAGTGAGAAGAAAGATAAGAAGACTGACAGCGAACAAGCAGGCACGCAGAGAATTGGAGAGACCCAGATGGAGTAACTTAGAGAAAACACCTTTAAACAGTGCGCAATAATTGTACACACGTTACGATCACATGAAAGAGATGCTTCATGTGTCCTGGTACATCATGACACGGAGACAGTGATCCGGAAACCTAGATCGAGATATTCTCACGAAAGCTATCACACTATTGACTTACATCTACTAAGTGCCGCATTCTAGTCGGTAGAGTGGCAGTAACTGAACGCATCACAATGACCTACATCTCGCTGCCCCTCGTGTAGCGTGATCTCGCCGTTCCTAAAGGTTCAACACATAGATAAATCTACATCTTTTACAGCTGTTACAGACCGTCCATGTGAAGCTATTGGTTAAAACAAAAAAAAACCAGTCGCTGACCCGCAAAAAGGCTGGCGCCCTTGCCTTGCCACGGAGGTTCAAACACCCTAATCTGGGGCTGGGGCTGGGGACGATTGGAGAAATTAAAAAAGTCGCAGAAAGATGAGAGTCAGGGTTTGAGAACCTGATTCATCCAGCCCATCACAAGTTACCACGAAGTAGTTGTCTTGGTATGTCTAAACTTATCCTTTTCCTTACGATGCTACCCTCAGGGATCTCAACTCAAAATCTTGAAAACCACTGAACTTTTCGCGGTAGCGCGCAACACACCAAAACTTTAAAAAAAAAAAAAAAACCCAGCGCGCGTCCGGGAGCAAAATATTAAAGTGTAATACAAACCTCGAAAGAGGTAAAAACCACGGAATTCCGCGGGTCCGCAGAAAATTGAGATCCCTGTATGCTTTTAAGTCCATTCGACAAATCGGAACTGTACAATCTGTACGTCTTTGCTTCCAAGAAGAGTGAGACTTTTCCCTAGAAGATTGATTGTTTAGTTGATTGCTTAATTGAATGAATGAATGAATGAATGAATGATTCATTCATTCATTCATTCCTTAAATGAATGAGTAATCAAGCAGTTGATTGAATAATCGACTGAGAGTGACTAATTGATCAAATAATTGATTGAGAGTGATTGATTGATTGAATGAGTGAGCGATCGGTTGATTCATTGTAATCTACACAAGAGTGATTGGCTGATTGATTGATTGAATGTGAGTGAGTGAGTGAGTGAGTGAGATTGATTGTGTTGCTGAGAAATTGGCTAATATATCCCGAACACATGTGTATACTATCAAGCCTTTTGTTGAACACAGGAGAATCTGCGTTTACATCAGGCCGGGAAGGAAAAAAAAAGTGGGCATACCGGTGTCGCAAAAGCAGCACAGATAAAGCGGTGTAGAATGGAACACGCAGAAATCAGCTAATCCAGGAAGACTAAAGATCTATGTCCGTTTGCATGATTTTGTGTGTTTTTTTCCCCGCTCCTTGTGTCTCTCCTGACAGCGAAGAAACTCTGACAAGACTGGCAAGGTTCTGAGCGCCATACTAAAACAATGGTCCCAGTATTTTGGTGCTCACCAGTGGAGTACAACTAAGGCAGCGCCAGCAGGCAAGTTAGCTTTTCGCTATGATTTAATGTGATCAATTATCCTGTGATCAGGTGAGTATTACAAGAGCGTCACGTCGCTGGCTTTTGTTTGAACGAACCGGAATGTCGACTTCTCTCACCGCGCTGTGAGAACAACGCTCTATCAGAGATTCTACTACCCTAGTCTTTCAGTTCTTAGTTCAATTAAAGAAAAAAAAAACACGGAACAAGTTCGTATTCTGACAAAACATAGCGGAGAGAGTGAGCGTTATCAAATCACGCATCGAAAGAAACAAAGGTTGAGGTGAATAGTAGAATGGAGATATAGATAGATAGATAGATAGATAGATAGATAGAGAGAGAGAGAGAGAGAGAGAGAGAGAGAGAGAGAGAGAGAGAGAGAGAGAGAGACTGAGAGGGTTGAGAAACATGCAATAGTGAGAGCGAGACAAAAGAAGAAAGAGTATGCGGGAGTTAAAATATGGACTGCGCCAAACACCAAGACAAAAGAGATTGAGGTGAACACGAATGATAGATGTGCGGAAGGAGTGGGATGAAAAAAAAATGTGTACTCATCTGAACTTTCCTAAAATAGAAAGTCGACTTGAACAAAATGTGAACTAATCCACACAGGAATGCAAGCCTCCCGGAAGGAGGAAGATGAAATATCAATCCAATTTCCTTGAAATTCTCCGTTTCTAGCAGGCGAGAATCGACTAATCACTGCTCCTAGTGAGGGCAGACAGTGTGTTATATGTAACAGGACATTCAAAACATACAGAGGCTGACTCAGTTATAACTTGGTTTGGAAAAAAAAAATTGACTGCTCCAGTTCCAGTGATAGGAAAGACAGGTAGGCAGGCAGTTGGACAGGTTAATGGTTTGCCAGACTGGTGGAGAAAGATAGGGAATAGAGGGAACCGCGAGATCTATTCAGAGAGAGAGAGAGAGAGAGAGAGAGAGAGAGAGAGAGAGAGAGAGAGAGAGAGAGAGAAGGGAAGAAAACGAAATAAAGAGAGACAGACCTACACATTCTTAAGAACAGACATGGACGTAAGCAAAAAGGTAAAACAATTTGATATAAACAAAAACAGACCCAAAGTCTTACATTAAATCAAAATAAATAAAAAAAATAAAAAATAATAATAATAATAATAATAATAATAATAATAATAATAATAATAATAATAATAATAATAATAATAATAATAATAATAATAATAATAATAATAATAATAATAATAATAATAATAATAATAATAATAATAATAATAATAATAATAATAATAATAATAATAATAATAATAATAATAATAGTAATAATAAAATATATATAATTATGAAAGCAAAAAGAACAAAATCTTTGAAATAATGATGAAAACAAGTATTTATAACCTTGGACACCATAAAATCCACTTAGCACGGTTCAAACAATTACATTAAAAAACATGCTTAAACCACGTAAGAGGCGGCCACATTCAAAACCTGTACCGAGAAGTAGAGGATGTGGTGATGAAACACCACACTGACTCCACTCTCTGGAGTAGGAGAGAAATCTACGTTGGATCGACGAGAATTGAAAAACATTAAAACTCGGTAGTTTTATTCTCACTAATCCTGTTTCTTCGGGTTTTTGTTTTTTTTTTTTTTTTTGTTGATTTCTTCAACGTTGCAATGAAAAGTTTAGTCGGAACACACATAAACAGAAAATTATTAATATCTCACGAGAAAAATTGTGAAAAACAACGGAGACAATAACAAAAAAAAAAAAAAAAAACAGCAACGACAACAGAATAACAAAAGCAACCAAAATTAAAAGGAATTAATGATACAAGGATGTAAATTACATTTCTCGGCAGCCCAATCGGAGCTAATTCGTTTTTCACACTAAGATCATGACGCCTATGATTCTCATTCCAGCACCATAACAAACAAAATTGAAAATGAACCCAGCACAGCCTTAGTTTGCTGGCGTCGCAAAAATGAAAATAAAATGACTTTACTGTTCACACCTACACGTCATTCCAAATAATTATGCACATACACTGGCATAACTTCAAGTAAGAAAATTAAAAAGAAAAAGTTTATCAAATGCTGTGTTTCTACAAAATTATAAAAAAAAAAAAGAAAAACGCAAATAACAGGAAAGAATTTCTCATCTTAACAGTAACATAGTTTTGTTTTTTTCTTTATTTCCACTGAATATTCCAAACTGAAGTTCCTAGATTTTGTTTAGCACCGGCTTAGCACAAGAATTTAAGATCACGTTTTACGAGTTTCCATGAATCAAGCTGCTTCCTGCGCGTCACCCAAATCACATCGTCCAAAATAATGAAACTAATAACTCCATTGCGAAATGACAGGGAGATCACATGTCAGTGACAATGAGAGCAGCGCAGAGCTTGCCGTCTGGGTCTGTGGTGAAGGTACTCACTCTCTACCGCTGGCCTGGGATTATGACGTGACGCTGGCACAAGCGCGGCGCGCAACTGTTGCAAGCAGGGGGGGAGGGGGCGGACACGCGTTAGGCCAGGGGGAGCTTACACCTTACAGCTGTACGCTCACTCACAACACAGAGAGACACGGAGAGAGAGAGAGAGAGAGAGAGAGAGAGAGAGAGAAAGAGGAAGAGACAGAGAGAGAGAGGGAGAGAGAGAGAAAGAGAGAGAGAGAGAGAGAGAGAGGAAGAGACAGAGAGAGAGACGGACAGAGAGAGAAAGAGGAAGAGAGAGAGAGAGGGAGATGAGAGAGAGAGAGAGAGAGAGAGAGAGAGAGAGAGAGAGAGAGAGAGAGGGGGGGGGGGGGGGGGGGGGGGGGGCGCAGTTGTCGTCTGAAGTAAAACTTCAAAAAAAGATGTAGAGATTTAAACATGTCAAAGAAGATGCAAATGTGATTAAGATAGAGATAATTCCAGAGAGAGAGAGAGAGAGAGAGAGAGAGAGAGAGAGAGAGAGAGAGAGAGAGAGAGAGAGAGAGAGAGAGAGAGAGAGCAGTTGTCGTCTGAAGTGAAACTTCAAAAAAAGATGTAGAGATTTAAACATGTCAAAGAAGATGCAAATGTGATTAAGATAGAGATAATTCCAGAGAGAGAGAGAGAAAGAGAGAGAGAGGGAGAGAGAGAGAGAGAGAGAGAGAGAGAGAGAGAGAGAGAGAGAGAGAGAGAGACGGACAGACAGAGACAGAGACAGACGAGTGGGTGTATCAGAGTTTACTCTATAAACTGGATGGACTGAGCGGCAACCTGCTGGGTTTTATGGCGAAAGCAACCACGAAAGCGCAGTTATTCTCGTCTACCAACTTTTTAAACAGATGAATGTAAAAAAAAAAAATACACATTAGCAAAGGGAGATAAAATAAGCTGTACTGAGAAGATGAGGTAAGTTCGAAACCATGAAGGAAGGAGTCCGTGTGGATGATAGCAGGACGGACGCTCTAACCCCACAGCTACTGCTGGGAAACTTTCGTTTTCATTTGGGGGGGGGGGGGGTGTATCTCGACAGACAGAGAGAGAGAGAGAGAGAGAGAGGGGGGGGGGGGAGGGAGGGAAGAAGGGAGGGGTACAGACAGACAGGCAGAGACAGAGGCCATGATGTGGACGGATATTCTCTTAAAACAAAAAAACATCCGGGTTTAAACTTATTATTACAATTATTTATAGGGAGGAAAAAAAATCATGACGCTTCTTTCCCTCAAAAAAAAAAAAAAAGGAGAAGGAAAAGTCACTGGTTCTAAACAATCTCCAGCCAGTTGGTCGTCCGTGATCGTCGAGAGGATGCTAAACGCTGAGCCTCACTGATACGACCCCCCCCCCCCCCCCCACCCCCTTTCCCACACACACACACCGTAAACAAGGCTGTTGAATACAACTACGAGCATTGTTCCTCACACTATTGAGGCTTTGTTAATCTGCAAAGATTTACTGATAGATAGAGCGAGAAAAACACTGGTAAACGTATAACATGTTGGAACCAATACTCTGGATAAACCAAAATCATTTTTGATCCTTGTATCAACTTTCCCTTTACTCCTTGCTCTAGTCAAACCAAAATGTGTGGAAACCTAAAGGTATATTGCAGTCCTTCAGACTTTGGTCTGAAATATAGATAGATGGATAGAAAGAAAGATAGACAGAGAGATAGATAAATTGACAGACATAT
>JAWDGP010000122.1:147500-232500 GCA_033675545.1 Elysia crispata | reverse complement strand
TCATTAAGGAAAGTAATCAAGGCGCGTCGGTGCTAAAACCTTCGGAAACAGAGCGGCTCGCGCCAGGCGGAGAGGATTAGATTCAGGGGGGGGGGAGACGGGCCCGAGCTTCATCTCTCACACACACACACAAGCATAATATCTAGGTCTAGATAATAGATCTATTGAACATAATACATTCACTTTTCTCTCTCGTCCCCCTCCTCTCTCTCTCTCTCTCTCTCTCTCTCTCTCTCTCTCTCTCTCTCTCCCTCTCTCTCTCTCTCCCTCTCTATCAACCTCTCTAAATATCTTTCACTTACCCCCTCTCCGTCTCTAAACTCACTCTTTCTACCTCTTTCCTCCAGCTCTCTCCATTCAACATTATTCTCAGTCTATCTTAAAGAGAGCGAGGACCTAGAGAACTTTAGCCTCCCTTAGCTCTGAAGGTATTGCTCACAAAGTCTAAGTACCTGCCATACTCACAGGTATCCTACAATGACGATACGTAGAGGGGATGTCTCCCAACAAGGTCTAGGTGGCGCGAAGCTAGAGCAATAGCTCACAGCTGACGCCAGGTTCTGGGGCTCAAGCAAAACGGTCTGCTAGTCCCATTTATTGGACGCATCAAAATTAGGGCTGTAAATAAATAATCCTTTCCATAAAGAAGTAACATATTTGTTTCTTACCTTAGCTTATATATGTAACTTTTAATTTATTCAGTAAATTTTTGGCTTTTGTTTTCACAAAATGTATTTTTACTGTTTTCAAAATGGCGTGTCTTCCACTAGTGAAGCAAAACAGCATGGACCTAAAACGTAAGTAGATTATTATCCTTGAAAAAACATTTTTTTTTTTTTCAAATAAAATGAAATGTGTGTACTAAAATACATGTGCAACAAATATGAAATATGAAAATAAAATTATTTCTAAGGATTTTTATCTGAGAAAGCCTAGAGGTGAGAGGGTGTGAGAAGATGTGGTCCTGTATGTCCTGACTTTGAGGCCCTAAAAGCAGAAACGAGTTTGCTGGAGATTGTAAATACTAATTATGTGACTTATTCTAATTATTTTATGAAAATTTAGTTTTTAAATAGTGTTATTTTTTCTTCGTTTCTCACTTTAGGCTTACAAAACCAGATGAAGCTGTTCAAAAGATTGAAGGTGATCACTCAGTTGTCAATGACTCTAGCAGCATCAAACAAATAAGGGATTCAACGTCTCAAAACAACAAGACGGATGTCAGCCACAGACAAACAATATGTACAAATTGATCAGTCCAATATGATCACAATGTAAAACAAAATGGGGGAGGGGGGGGGGGGGGAGGGGGGAGAGAGTTTAGACAGGGCAGATTAAAACATAGGGAATACCGCATTCAAATGAGAAGCATGGCATGGGACCTGGTTATTGTTTTGCCTTTTATTTGGATGCAACTGCACAGAATGCTTGACTTTTGTATCGAAAGTCAGCTGAATACATCTCAAGACCATTGGATCAGCTGGCTTTCAAACGGGACATTGTTAAAGTGTACCTAAAGAGGCCCAAACAAGCTCGGGCACTGGGAAGGCCGATCTCCGGTACAGAGTTCCCACACACGTGAGAACTGATGGTGTAAAATCACCACAGCTCCCACGCAAAGGAGATGCGGGTAGTGTGGCAAATAAATAAAAAAAAACTAATCTGATTTGTTCAGAGTGCAATGTCCCGGTGCACATCAATTGTTCCCAAACATTCCGTTCACGCCAGGGCTCTTTTGCCTCCAAATTGAAAGTAGAGGGCATCTTGTATGAATAAGAATCTCTTAACATGGATTTTAGCTTACTGCTTTGGTTACTCTATCTGTCAAACACATTGCATTTTGGTCGGAACTGGAATTGACATGTTTTAGATCAGAAACCATTTCGTCATTAGAGCCTGACACATTCAATATCCATATAGGCCTGCATCAATTTTCATTTATAATGTACAAAATCTGCTGTGCAGATTTGTAAATGGTGTTTTTATGTTTTTGTTTGAATTTTGAACCGATAGAAAGTCTATCGAAAAGAAAATAAAACAAAGAAGAGTTATACAGTTACAATGTGCTTTTTATATACTCATTTGTTGAAGTATTTCATTTTATGTGGCCTTTTAAAAAAAAAAATCAACTTATATAACTTGATTATGTATCATATGTTTGTAATAAAAGCAATTATATATATATATATATATATACCCTCTCGGTGCAAACAGTCATTGAAGGTGACGCTCAGAAACACTTGATATTTGAACCCTCAAACTGCTAGCGTCCCATTTATGGGACGCTAAAAACAAAGGTTTGTAAATACAACAGTAATCCTTAAAACACAAAAAGTCTTTAAACTGGTGGTATGCTGTACAAGTTCGGTAAAAAAAATATGGGAGGAAATGGGTTAAATAGTTATCGAAAGCTTTTAGGGCTTTTACTATCAAATGTTATCCTTCCTCTCTCGCTTTTCTCCGTTCTTGGGAGCATCAACTTTAATCGTGTGGCATTCCTTAGACTTTACAGGCGCACCAGTCGTGAAGTTTGAAGCTCTCTGAACGAAACGATCCTGGGAGTGAGATGTAGATGAAACCACCACCACGGGTTGATAGAATATTATCACAACCCCAAACCCCGCAAACTTGACTGACTGATTGGTGATGCGCGCTACGCGGAGTTTCAGACAGTGGCCACACAAAGTACCGTCAGGATTACTTTACCCGGGCTTCAACATTGTCATCAACACATCCTCTGACGACACCAGCCCTTCACAAGTCATGTTGACAGAGCGACAGCCATGACCTTAAAAAATGGAAAAAAAAACAAGCCACGACTGGCCAATGTGAAACAAGGCCATACAAAGACATTCTACGCGTGATGGTTGTAATCTTCAGTAAAAGACTAGCAACACGGATTCAGTTTGCGGTATTTTCCTCTTCCCCCACCCTCGCCTTGCACTCTGAGTGTATTAATATGTGTCCATGTAGAGGTAGGTGGATGGCCACAGAAACCAATCATTGTGTTGCTAATGTTGTTATTGTTGACTGGTAGCCAGATCTTATGAAGCCGGGACCCCGAGAGCTGTAAACAACGATGTTTTTACTTTAGCCCTCGTTCTGCTCGACCCAGCTCGCTGCTTGGGTCCGCCCACGACTGACCTGGGTTAGCAGTGGGCTGGGAAAAAAACTCACATCCCAAATGCAGAAACAAATCCGACGTGTAAAAGCTGACCAGTTGCCGAGCTTACAACGATATTGCTGAGGGAGAAAAACAAGCTTGTCAGAGCCAGTGGTCCATAGTGGGTTGAGCTTGTCGGGGTCTTTTCCCGACATGACCACACGAAAAGTTAACTAAAGTTCGAAGTTCGAAACTCCGTGAGATTCCCTTCGGCCTGGTAAATGATTGTTATCACAATAACATATCAGATTCCCCACGGTTCTCCACACATTCTAACCTCGGCCACCAGAACAGTGCCACACCAGGGTAAAGCTCCTGGACTGTTACTATAGACCGCTTGTTTTATGATAGGTTCCCCATATAAAAACTTGGAGGGAGACTAAATGGGCAAAAACAACTCAGATCTACTTCACGCTGAGGCTCATTATACATTGCTCGTCTTTGTTTCTAATAACAGTACGTGTGTCTTTCATTTTCGTGAAAAATGAACTCCTTTATGTATTACATTGTAGCACTCGAGAGAAGGGTTGATCTCTTGAAATAAACTTTTCTTCTCAAGCTATCTGTTTAACCCGTCTCCATTTAGCAGGACTATTTGATCAACCGGTGACAAAATATTGAACCAGGTGCTCAAGCTTTCAATGGTTCTAAGCCTTGGGTTCAACTTCCATGCAGATAATAAAACGCGTGAAGTCGGGTGCTAAAACTGTTGATGCTATAGGTATGTTTATCTATCATAGCCATTAAGAGCGCCTACCTTTACGATATTCTAAATTTGGACGGTGAATTGCAAATTTGAATCAAATTAGGACATCGATATGTGTCAATTGTCAGTGCCAAGGTAAAGATTACTTTGATATCGATATGCTTTTATCTGGTACATGAGATCTTTTTGACGTAAAAACCCTCATTGAGAAGCACTACAAACAGGCATTGAATATCTCAATCTTTAAGAACGATACAAAGTAATTACTTGGGATGATTTAAAGGGAGAAATTTGGGCAAATCCCCAACCCAAACAGCCATGAAAAGAATTTTGTTTCCAGGTTTTTATTTTTTTACAAAAAGCGAAGAGCAAACAGCAACCTGGATCTCCCAGCACCTGCATATCACCTGGAGATGCTGCTCCCCACACCAGGTAGGGCAAAGGCTGGCTGCTTACCGCTGTAAGCACGGTAGGTCACACAGGAGAAGGCCCACACTCATTTTCTCCTTCACTAACAACGATAATTTGCACCAAGTCGTTTGTCACAATACCGAAACTCGATTCCAAATCTGAGGCCTTGCTATTGACGGTTTTTGAAAACTGAATTAAATCTCGTATCTTTGTGGGTGATTTATGAATGTTTGCTATGGCTCTTCCACAACAGCCGATGCCAGTGTTTGTTATAAATGAAAATAAAGGTAGGCAAGAATTCTGTGGATTCGAATTATCAATGTTGTGGTAGTAACCAACCAGGCATATTCCGCCCTGCTCCCAAGTTCGCTCTGGTTTTGAGCTGTACAGGCTAAGATCTCCGGCTGGAGGGAATCGATTCGGAAATCTCAAAATTAATAATCCGCTGTAGCTGCTTTCGAACCGAGTACAGAACCAATTCTATCGCTCTACAGGTGGAGTTGCGCCCCTCGATAGACGGGGCTGATTCTCCGCTGCTGGACTTGTGTTTCTATACTGGTCGGCCAGCCAACTGTTGGGATTATTCAAGTCTTGTGTCACGGCATTCATTCGGCATACTGAAAAGATTTTGTCTCCCAATGGTTGTTCTGTTAAAGACTCTCAGAGAGAAATGTATTTCGGGAATTCTTGTCCATTTATCATGATTTAATATTTCTTTTAAAAAAAAGTAACGGTTGAATGTCCACTTATCTACTCACCTATGTATATTTCTATCCTCACTCTGTCTTTTTATGATAATTCACGGCAGTTTTACGTCCTAGCTAGATAATAATATTCCAACCATGACTTTTATTATAACCACTAAAGATATAAAGCTTTGATTGCGTCCTTTTCCTTGATTGTCTATTTGTACAGACCCCAGGCTAGTCACACAAGCATCTTCTGGATTTGTGTTACTACCTGCCAATATAAAACTCGACTCATGATCACCTACATACACACACACACATGTGGTTACAAACATGACAACAGCGTATCATCGCTATCATCATCATCAACGTTACCATTATCATCACAATCCTTCAGATCATCGACTAAAGTCTGTGTTTCCCACCATCAACTCCTCATTTCGAATGTACCGCTACTGCCATACCTGAAGTCTTGGTGACTTCACGTGACACCACTAACCGTTCCGATCCAGTCTCCAAAACGGGAGTTTTCAGTTTTGGGAAATGTTTCTAGGGACGTGCCTGCCCAGACAGGGTGGCGGGTGCTTCCTGATCAGTCTCGCCTGATGCACTATGTTGTCTCTAATAGGGCTACTGTCAGAGAATGTCCTCTGTGCAACTATCTAGGTTCGCGGAATAGGACGAGCATGCACTATCTTGTCTCTAATAGGGCTACTGTCAGAGAATGTCCTCTGTGCAACTATCTAGGTTCGCGGAATAGGACGAGCATGCACTATGTTGTCTCTAATAGGGCTACTGTCAGAGAATGTCCTCTGTGCAACTATCTAGGTTCGCGGAATAGGACGAGCATGCACTATGTTGTCTCTAATAGGACTACTGTCAGAGAATGTGTTGTCTCTGTGCAACTATCTAGGACGACTACTGTCAGAGAATGTCCTCTGTGCAACTATCTAGGTTCGCTGAATAGGACGAGCCAACTGGAAGGGTGCTGGACCCAGCAGCACTCGCAGCAAGAGTCCGGATTGGGATGGAGGAGATGGAGTAGAGAACAGAGGTTCTAGTAAGCTCATTGCTTATGTAACATTAGTCATGGTTTACCCTGTTGCAGAGACACTTTTGACGTTATGCTTTCATTGACAAAAAAAAAAAAGAAGTTAGAAAGAGAGAAGGTTCGATCTGTCTGCAAAAACAAAATGAAGGCATGCTGTTTGCGTCCTTTGCATAAGACGTCAGCAACGTCAACCTCTATGCAACACTTCAAAGGAAGCTAGGATCGGAAGCGGCAGGGATAAGGCGGGACCAAGCCGTGAGCACCGAATGTAATTAAGGTTGGAGATGTGGGAAAGGTGCGTTAGAACATTGCCACTCGGAGAGGGAGGGAGGAGGAGAGAGAGGAGGGAGGGAGGGAGAGGAGAGGGCGGAAATTAGAAAGGATAGGAAGGAAGTGAAGGAGGGAATGGGATAGAGGGAACTCGCAACGATTGCAATGAGACATGCGAGATGAATTATAGAAGGAAAGGTCGCAAAGGTGTACACGGTAAGCTCAGAGCAAAACAACCTGCGGGAAAGAGTGAGAGAGTGTTTGTTTGAGAGACAGAGATTTAGAGAGAGAGAGAGAGAGGGGAGGGGGGAGAGAGGGAGAGATAGAGAGAGAGGGAGAGATAGAGAGAGAGAGAGAGAGAGAGAGAGAGAGAGAGAGAGAGAGAGAGAGAGAGAGAGAGAGAGAGAGAGAGAGAGAGAGAGAGAGAGAGAGAGAGAGAGAGGAATATAAAACAGACAAGGGTTGGGTCAAAAGCGTACTGTACTTGTCAAATCATTTCTCTTTCTACAGTCAGCTAACAAGAAGACGGTTGTATTTTAGAGAGAGCAAACGCCCATTCACGTCTCTTGACACGGCAGGGTTCGGTGCCATTAGTTGCTGTGGTTCTTAGTGTTGCAGAATTATGACATGTCCCCGCCTCAGAGATCATTGCAAGTTCCATTGTTCTTCAAACACCAAAATAAGGTCGAGATAAGAGAAGAGATAAGAGCGAAATATGGTGTCAGTAAAGCTAAACACAATAGTAAGGTAGCGAGTATGACCATTGCGAAGAGAACTGGCTGGATCTTTTTTCATTTATTAGAATTAATGAAAAGACATAAGGAAAAAAGAAGAAAGAAAGGTGTTGGCGCTGTTGTTACAACGTTCGGCGCAGTATGAGAGAAGTTCTCTGTTCACGGTCAACTCAATAGGCGATTGCTGAAAATCATTTCGAGAATACAGACAACTGTGCTGGTGAGTGCTGATGCTGTTGGTGCGATTCTATGCTTCCTTTATTGTCATGGTAATTACTATCATTAATGATAGTCATAGTTCTCTATACTGAAAGTGTTGTGAGGTGAGGGCGGCCGCTATACTGACGACACACACACACGCACAATCAGGGACTAGATTTATTTACATTAACTTTGGTGTAGCTGCGCTCTCTCTCTCTCTCTCTCTCTCTCTCTCTCTCTCTCTCTCTCTCTCTCTCTCTCTCTCTCTCTCTCTCTCTCTCTCTCTCTCTCTCTCTCTCTCTCTCTCTCTCTCTCTCCCTCCCTCCCACCCCTATCCCACCCCCTCCAAAAAAAAAAAAAAAAACTTGTTTTAAAGTCACTCATTTTTGTCATGATTATGAGCTTCCCTGTTACGCAACTAAAGCTTGAAATAAAAAAAAAAAAACCAACAAAAAACACCCTTGCGCACGAAGCCGCAGTGTCCCTCAGGTAGTTTCCTCACTGAGGCCGTCTTAAGTTTCACGTACATGCACAGGGTAGCTCGAGCAGGGTGAGTTCTAACCATGCACTTTGTACACGTTTGAATGTTTCCAGAACAGCAACGATTCATGGCTTCAGAGTGTAAATCTATGGTTTGACTCGGGAGAGGGAGGTGAAAAACATCATGGAATACATCGGGAACGTTGCCAGATAGATCTGTTTTAAATAATATTCAGCTGGTTTACAACATAGCGAGCTGGAATTTTTGAAAACACAGGTAACACTTATAAATTTGGTTTGTACCTCTGCGGTTGTTGTTTTTTTTTCTTTTTTTTTCCTTCAAAGGGCTTTTTTCCCCTTAAAAACCCGCAACACTTAATTTTCTCTGAACTTTAACGAAACAAAATTCGTGAACTTAAAAATGTTCAGAGCGAACGTGAGTCCCTTTAATTTCCAACTCACTAATTATTACAGACGGTTGGCCACATCTAGAAAGTAACGCTCTAGCATCCATCAATGTAATTAAGGATGTTTCATAAATAGAGCCGAAGAGCTATTAATACTTTCTTCATCATTTGTTTAATTAACAACATCGTCTGACAAAATATCAAAAAGATTGGAAAATAAAAAATAAAAAAAAACAGCAACAAGGTATGTTAGTTACTTTGGTAGCTTTTTTTTCACTTTGATGTTTAATTTAACCATTTAACTTACGAAGTAATTACAAGATTAATGTTACGTCCTAATAACAATTTACACATTAAAATGAACGATTTTCTTGATGGGCTTGTATATTTTATCCCTTTTTTCTTGTAAATCTTCATTCAAAGGGGGTAGATTTGCTGGTTCTTATAAATCTTCGTGAGCGGATGAAGGTCTCGACTCAGAAACACGAGACTTCATTTTGTATTCGACAGGCAGTGTGTGAATAGTAAACTATAAGTCCAGTATAACCGGGCAGGGATTGATCCAATCATACCCGATAGTGTATTATTTGATTCTAACTGGACGTGGGCTCACCATAGACTATCAGGTACTGTTTGATACTAACTTAACTGGGGGTCGATTGACACAATTATATCCGATATTATTTGATTCTAACTGGACGTGGGCTCACCATATTCTATCAGATACTGTTTGATACTAACTTAACTGGGGGTCGACTGGCACAATTATATCCGATATTATTTGATTCTAACTTCTAAATAGGATATTTTTCGGTTCCAACTAAGGGTGGGTTTATCGAATTATATCCGATGTTCTGTGGTTCTAACTCGGCGTGGATTTATCCAGTTCGATCCAATTATTGTTCGAGTTTTGAGCTCGTAACTCGGTAGGTGTTGGGATAAGCCACGGCGCCGGCGCCTGCTGATTCTAGTCGGAGCTTGCCGTACATTTTTCTTCGTGAAATGAAGCCACTTGCAAGTTTGCTTGCTTTTATGATTATTATTATTTTCAATAGCTGTTCCCGCAGTCCGTGCGCCCTGCTGACTGTGTCAGGGACAGACAGCTCTCTGGAGTCAGAAAAAGAGGAGCACTTTCAAGATTTAACTGCTGCTCTTTGCGGGTTGGGGAGAGGAGGTTTTTTTTTCCTCTTTATTTTATTTTATTTTATTTTTTAAACCAGGACCAAGGGAGATAAAAGTTTAAATTTTCTCGATTTTAAAACTACTTTTTGAAATATAAAGAAAAAAGTTCTGTCAAAAAATAAATTAATCTTGCACAGGTGTTTGCACCTAAAGGGGTTGGTGATTTTTTTTTTCTTTTGGGGGGAGGGGGCGCTGGTTTGAAATTGTTTTTTATTATTATCTAAGAATAATAATGTTACTCATTACTCAGCAATGAACAAAGGAGAATTAAAGAAATTAAGAATTAAATCTTTCGAGGTGAATGAGTCATGGCCTGTTCCCTGCACCCCTAAACCGTACCTCTCCCCTTACAGGTAAGCAACAAAATGTTTTCTATACGGCACTAAGCACGGCATTGATTGCCTCCACAAAGTCTCAGCCCCTGGTGAGCGAGCAATTTACACTGATTTTAATCAAGAGTCACCATGATTCAACGCTTTCCTCCACACAAAGTCGGTGCATTTTATAAGCTAAAAATAAATTGAGGTTTTGTTTTGTTTTGTTTTTTAATGGAAAAAAGAAACAATAAAATGAAAAACCGTGTATGAGTTTCAATAGTACAATAAATAATTCCGTTCGATGCGCATCGACTCTAGCTGTGCGCATGCGCGCGCATGTGCAACACTGAGTTGAAAGATTGTCGAATTTTCATACACACTTTTTGACCAGCAGGGGGGGCTAAAATCGTTATGAAAGAAAAGCGGACTAATATTTTGGTTTGAGATGCAGTGTGAAAGTCGGAAAGGTTTGCCAGCGACTGCTCTGATTAATTCTTGTTTAGGAAAGGAGGGAGCAGGCGGAGCGCGGTAAACTAAAGCTAATTGTTTGGAAGCGGGCATGGCCAGAGGTTGAGTCTGAAATCACGACTTTGTCCTGGATTCAGCAGCCAGACCTCAGCCTCATGATCACGCGTGGCGCACACTGACGATAGAATCACGCAATCCGTCACGCAGACTTTCCATGATTGGAGAGGGAAATTCATTTCTCGACTTAACAACCGTTGTCAAATCCCTGGTGTTATACCATTTCATTAATTACTCCGAGGATGGTCAATCTGTAAGGTGATAGGGATGGCTCCTGTGACGAAAATAGCCGAGGTCGTACTAAATTATTGGGAGATCCGAGAGCGGGCTCCACTGGAGAAGAGGAAAACAGAGCGTTTACAAACATGTTAGGTGGACATTGCTGACCTCAGAGAGGGCTCCACTCGAGAGGAGGAAAACAGAGCGTTTACAAACATGTTAGGTGGACATTGCTGACCTCAGAGAGGGCTCCACTCGAGAGGAGGAAAACAGAGCGTTTACAAACATGTTAGGTGGACATTGCTGACCTCAGAGAGGGCTCCACTCGAGAGGAGGAAAACAGAGCGTTTACAAACATGTTCGGTGGACATTGCTGACCTCAGAGAGGGCTCCACTCGAGAGAAAAACAGAGCGTTTATAAACATGTTAGGTGGACATTGCTGACCTCAGACCGAGCTTTCTCTATTAGACGTTGCGGGCATCATACCACTCAGCGCTTTGACTTGTCTCTGTATTATTGACTACTTCCTTACTGATGTAGATGATAATGATGTTGGCGGTTGTGCCGATAATAGCTGTAGAGTTATTAAATTTTAATTTTTAACTTTAAAGAAAATGCTCCTTTGTTGTAGCGCCCTCAAAGTTTTACAGGTGCATATTGTTAAAATTTGCATTTTCCTAAGGTAAAAAAAAAAAAAAACACCGTAAAACAAGACTCGCCAAACGCTTTCAATCTTTTTTCCCCTCGGCGATTTCTCTATTACAAATGGACATTTTGTTAAATTAAAAAAAAAAAAAAAGGAAATAAATTCCGAATACTAAACTATGCCAAAGAAAGAATTAATTCTATTTGGGTTAGGAGCAGTACCAGCTCTCCTGGCGAATCCAAACAAATGCTCTCTGTTTACATCGTTATAATTTAAAGCTCTGTTCTTAACAGTTACTTACAATCCAACCAGGTAGATCTGACAAGAGCAGGCTTTCACTGACAACATTGGATAACTCTCTCTCTCTCTCTCTCTCTCTCTCTCTCTGTCTCTCTCTCTCTCTCTCTCTCTCTCTCTCTCTCTCTCTCTCTCTCTCTCTCTCTCTCTCTCTCTCTCTCTCTCTCTCTCTCTCTCTGTCTCTCTCTCTCTCTCCGAAACACCCTATCTCACTCTTTCTCTCACACACGCTCTCTACATCTATTCGTTCTATTTCATAAACAATCCCTCTAGCTCTGTATCTCTTTCGTACTCCCTCCCCCTCCTCCTCCTCAATAAAGAAAAAAGAGAAAACTTAAAAATTGTTTTGATGAATATGCTTTTATGGCTACCATAAAACCCACTTTAACTAAAGCGTATGAAATCCTGTTCAGCAGATATAAATTCTATTTTCAGGTTTTGAAAAATCTAAAAAAAAAAAACAACGTTGAAACACATAGTTTCCTCCCAAACTTCCGGTATTCATTTCCGCGTTGAGAATAATTGAGAGCTCAGTTGGTGATTGAGTCGGGCAAAATCGCACCTCTCCATTCCGCCTTTCCGTTTCCTTTCGTTTCGTTTCGTTGTGATTTTCTTGTTTGTTTTTCAATATTGCATGAAGCTAATGAAGTGAAATCTATTTTCTCTTTAATAAACTTAGCCCTTAAGGAGCTTCTTAATTTCATGTTTTGAACATACCAACGAAATAAGCTTTCCCAAATTTAATGAGTGTTTCCTCTCATTCTAGTAAGCCTGACATCGGGTAGCTCAAGTTACAGTGAATATAACGATCTCCCTTTGCTAATCCCTATGGACAGAGGACTGGGGAAATCATGGCAATAGAGCTGGTCGTAAACCTTGCGGCACAAAGATAGTTTAGTGGCAGGATTGGTTGATGGGCAAGTTTCTAGTCTAAAAAAGAAAAGCTAAGAGCAAGCCAAAAAAGTGGCCTATTAATGACAGAGGCATCTTGGTGAGATAACTATTACTAGATCAATGGCAAAGATTACGATTGGGTTAATAACATTATCATACTCAAATCATTCTTAATCCCTACCAGTATGTGGACGTTTAGCTCAATGGGAGTAGCAAGAATGGGAGATCCACCCATAAATGTTTTCCGTGTGTAGCCTCCCCGAGTCGAGTAGTGTTGTGACTCAAGACGCGTATTCTGAAACCAACTTCCGAGGTTCAGTCTTAGGAGAGTTGTACCGAATCTCACCTGCTCTTGGTAGATGGACCTGTGCCAGATGTCATAATTGTAACAGTATTAATGGGCTATTGTCCGCTTTGGTTAAATTGAATGCACTGATCTACCTGACCCGGACGGAGCCCTACTGCAGTCCGGGCGTAGCCCTAATGCAGTCCGATCGTAGCCCTACTGTAGCTCGGCCGTAGCCTGACTACATCTCGCCCATAGCCAGACTGTAGCCAGCCTTAGCCCTATTGTAGCCCATTGAAGCCTGACCGCAGTCCTATTGCAGCTCGGCCGTAGTCCTAATGTAGCTCTACTGTAGCTCGGCCATAGCCAGACTGTAGCCAGCCTTAGCCCTATTGTAGCCCATTGAAGCCTGACCGCAGTCCTACTTTAGCCCAGCCGTAGCCTGACCGCTCAGCTTCAAACCAAACTCAAGCAACTGGAGACGTGACGAGATGAAATCCAAGCTCGAAACGGAGACGAACGTCACAGACTCCAGCATATCTCGATATCCTCTCTACACGGTATCAGTTTATATCACGCTGGCTATTATTGGCTTCAAGATAAATCTAGAAGGAATATAATATTTGGTCACTCTGTGATCCCCCAATCTTTTATTCATTTATTTTTTTTTTTTTTGACTCATAAAGATAAATACAGAAGGAATATCCTGTTTTTGACTCTTCAAGTTACAGACATTTACACGTGAGCGAAGGATGGAAATAGTTCTAAACTGTTTAACGCCTCCATCGGCTGTCAGATTTGTATACGCCGTAAAGGTCGAGGTGACTATTCATAAAAATATACGCTGTAACTTCTCCCAGAGGCTTGGATGAAGAGCGTGACGCCCTAAAATCACGAAGCATCTCTATAACATTGACCACATCAGTAGATTACTAACCTAGATCTAAATCAAGACGCTCGAAAGCTTCACGCCCCAACAACTGTACCTACCTTTTGCTACCTAACACTGCCTCACCAACTCATCATCTGTCCTAGAGCGATTAATAGGGAAGCGATTGATGTGCAAACCATTTTTCCCCAAACCAATATCAAATTTCTGCTTATTGGACGTTTGGCGGGTAAAAGAAAAGGCAAAAAAATATTTCACGGTCTAACTGTGTTTTTGTTTTTCTTAAGCTGCCAAATAAAAACCTAGTTAGATATCTAGATCTAGATCTAGTGCGACTGATTAAAACGTCCAAAGCAGTGACTATTGGTCCATTTACTTGAAATTACTAGAGCTAGATCTCGCGATTTGCAAAGTATATTCTGAATATTGTGAAGCAATAACTTTTTAGCGAAGCCACTCTAATTAATGCCTAGACTATAAGATGAATTAATGGCACGATATCGTAGATGTACATCATTCTAGTCTATGGCAGATCAATTATCTAATTTTTAATATATTGAACTTTTAAAGACATTAGTAGTAGAGTATAGTTAACTGAAGGGCAGACAAACCATCACGTTTTTTAAAGCATTTAAAGCAAGTAATATTTTGCTAACTGAATTGTGCCTACATAATTTGACTCCAAACCTTTTTTTTTTTCCAACTTATAAGGCATGAAAATGAAGCATAAAACTTTTACTCTTGGATATAGGAAAGAAAAATCTGTTCGGAACCTCGAAAATTTTTTGAAACAAGAAAATTTTGAACAAAATAAAACCATCAACATACACGCCCACACCCACAATCATCTCTCTTATTATTTATTTTAACGTTGTAAGCAGTAACGCATTAAAAAAAAAAAAATTTGCAAACTTCCAAAAATGTGCACTTATTATCAAAATAAATGATTATCCATTTTTAGGAAACTTTTCTTTGACACTATTCTAACAGAGCACTATTGTTTACAACATAGTATCAAAAAAGTTTCCTTTGACCAAAACAGTTAGGGCGGCACCGGAAAATTGTGAAAATACCCGGGACGTCCTGAAATGCCTCTTGGTGTAACTGTCCGTTCCCTAATTATTGGTTTCGACTGAGTTGCCATCGCGCCTCGGGGTCAGAATGCCCCAGGCAGACAAAGCTTTCATCACATAAGTGATATGTAACGTTCTTCCGTGTGGTTCAATCAACCCACAAGTAATATCGTATGGCAGTTTGTTTAGGGGGCAGAGAGCTTCGGCTTGGTTTCCTTGTGCCGAGCCAATCATCGACCACTAGCACAGAGTAACGGTACACATCACAAATCGTGTACCTGGTCTAAACAAACAACCACTGGGTTTTACAAAAAAGATTTGCTATAACCGTGAACGCTCCTGTAATAAATGAGTGTGTGCGGGTGAATCTCTTCAATTTGTGTGTGTGTGTGTTTGAGGGAGACAAAAGAAAGATCTAAACGGAGGTTGGCATTATTTCACAGTATAAATGGTACTGAAGTGAGCTGAGAGGCAACTCCACAAATTGAGGGGTAAAGTTATCGATACCGTGGGGGAATAGAGATATGGGAGGCGAGGAGAGAAACAAAACGGGAAAAGATATGAGCAGAAATAATTCAAGGGGAGAAGAGAGACAGAATCAATATTAAAAAGGATTGAAAAGATATGGAAATAAAATAGAGAGGATCAGAAGACGGACATAAGATAAAAAAGGCCTGGTCAAAAGAGAGAGAGAGAGAGAGAGAGAGAGAGAGAGAGAGAGAGAGAGAGAGAGAGAGAGAGAGAGAGAGAGAGAGAGAGAGAGAGAGAGATAGATAGATAGATAGATCGTACTACATGCGCACTGTGAAACCACAGCTCGGTAAAATATATGCTCTGGCAGTGTGTGAGAGGAAATCTTTCTAAATTCGACTTTGAAAACCGGAATCAGCGCCCGTTTCCATCTCGAGAATCATTTTAGTTAAGCGCCATAGATAAAACATCAGATATTCCGAGGGGACCAACGTTGTAGGAGCTAAGATACTCGCATTACTAATGGGAAGCGACCGGAAACTGGAGAAAGAGCGCAGGCAATTGTATCTATTTTTTTTTTTTTTTTTGGCTCCGCATCACCCTAAGACATTGGAGTCTGAAATGTTGCAGGATGGTTGTAAAATGACCGCACGTCTTTTCACCGCCCCATGAAATGAGGCCTTAAGGTAAAATCTTTCCTTTACCGCAGCATGTAGTGCAAGTGTCAATAATATCCTATTTGTAAAGCTAAACGTGCAAACATTGCCTCGCACGGGGAAAACTGTTTAGACAGATGAGAGAGGGGCTGACGCGTGTGTCTCACAATATTGCACCAAACATGAAAGGGGAAGAAGGTACTGGCAATGGAAGGCGCCAGTCTGCTACATAATTATGGAATTATTTCCAAATGACGGATTCCCTAGCCTGAACCTAACAAGCGTTATTTTGTTTCATATACAATAGTCTGTTAAAAAAAGACAAGGGAGACAAGACGAAGAACACCTTCAGAGAAAGTTCCCCAGGAAAAAGAGTGGTAATTTTTGCTATGGAACGGCGCGCTTATGTTTTTTTTTTCTTTTTGTTTTCCTGCAGCGCAAACATCTACACTTAATATTAATAATAATATTCTTCTTCTTCTTCTTCTTCTTCTTCTTCTTCTTCTTCTTCTTATTATTATTATTATTATTATTATTATTATTATTATTATTATTATTATTATTATTGTTATTGTTATTATTATTATTATTATTATTATTATTATTATTATTATTATTATTATTATTATTATTATTATCTTTATTACTATTACTTACTATCATCATCATCATCATCATGCACAAAATTGAAGCTTTGTTATGACATTAACTCGATATAAACACTTATCATTATTATTATCAAATATATCAATAATTATGTTCTCACTTAAACTCAAACAAGGAATTTAGGAGCATGGAGCTATGACTTTCTAAGGTCTGCCTCACACTTCAACTTGTTTGAATCGTTTTAGGAATCAAGACCCAAGTTTTTGCCAGCTCCTTTTATTGTTCACACCTGTCCTTCTGTTTAAAACTAGTGATATGGCCATGGTTTGCTTGATAGCTTTCAAGATAGCGGAAATTAGAATATGTGATAAGAAAATAATTATAGATACCTTTAAAGGTATTCAGCTCTTCTGAAACGGCAAGTATAAAGAAATATTTTAAAAACCTAGCGCAACACAAAATAAACAAAAACAAAAATAAAAACGGCAAGTACAAAGAAATATTTTAAAAACCTAGCGCAACACAACTAAATAAACAGAAACAAAAATAAAATCGCAGGAACATGACAGATGTAGATAAAAACTTGTTATTGACCCCACTTAAAAAGTTGTTTGATGCATTATTGATACCCCTCTCTCTCAAATATTTTTGCACAGATTAAAAAGCTCTTGCTCTGCAAAATGGAATTGAGATAAAAAGAGGACTTTCAAAACCTCATCTCATCAAATCATTATGGAAATCTGGAGAGAAACCTACAGAGGCTCTCCAAATGGGTCGGAGGTCAGAATGTAATTCCTTACTGCTTCCCGTTTTATTGCTGCATCACACATCTAAGATAAAATCTGATAAAACTTTAAATGGATTCAATGAGACAGGCATTGTGTAGAAAATGTTTTGATCTCCATGAGAGTCAAACTGCCAGCCTCCATTATCTACACAAGTGTGGTGTGATATTTGTAAGACTAACAGAAAAGACTTGATAGAAGATCTCTGCGACAAATAAAGTTGATGTTGACCTCCTTAGATCTGAATTTGTTTACAAACATAAAATCATTCCTCTAGATAAAACTTTCAACAAAGTACAAACACAACACTAGTTACGTATGTTCTTAGAACGAGAGAAGTTTGCAAGTAGGGAAATGTGGAGGAGAAACACTAATAGAACATAGAAGTGAGTGAGCAGGAGACGGATAGATAGAAGGACAGGAAAACTTAAAGACCTATGCAGAAGCAGCCACAAAATGAAATGCATTTTGTGGTTTTTTTTGCTATCCTCCTTTAACTAAACGACAAAATGGTTTTGTAACATTTTATAAAAAATTTCATTAAGGTTGTGATATTGTTTTTTCTTCATGGTGCATTTCAGGTCGGTTGCTTACTTCTACTTAGCAGCAAGACAAGAAGATAAAATAATTGGTAAACAAACAGATTGGGCGAAACAAGAGACAGGTGTAGACAATCAGACATGGGGGAAGACAAGAAGAGAGAAACAGATTGACAGTCAAACTGAGAAACAGATCGAAAGAAAAGATAGAAAGACAGGCAGACTTAAAAAGGAATAAGAAAGAGAGGAATTGTGTAAACATACAGACAAGGAATAAGAAAGAGAGGAGTTGTGTAAACATACAGTCTTGCTGAGGGATATGCCTGTACACAGACAGCGGAGAAAAGACTAGGAAAGGTAGCAGAGCAGCTAGAGAGAGGGAGCCAGGGGAGCAACTCACCCTGGAGACCTGCGTACTCCCACTGTTGCTGCTGTCGTTGGTCCCCGTGGTGGTGGTCGAGGTGAGGGACATAAGTGAGCCTCGTCTCTCCAGGGCTGTAAGACCCTCCACTGTGGTACCTTCCTCCATTTCCCTGTGAAAGGTCAACAGAGCAAGATCAATTGCCAGGTCAACAGAGAGAGATCAATTGTCAGGTCAACAGAGCAAGATCAATTGTCAGGTCAACGGAGCAAGACCAATTGTCACACCAAGTTGTTGACTGTAACAGAAATCTGGCGTAACACCGATTCATGCCAAATACATAAAACTTCTAATGTCAAAGCAAATTTCTTTTTTGCTCACAATTAGTCTTCAGTAAAAGCAAGATAAACAACATTTACGTCACTGCCCAAGATGTGGTCCCTTGTGTCCACTGCTGAAAGCTTGAGTTTATAAAAAACATTTTTGTATGAAAAGATTTCTTTTTGCATTCAGATCAATCCAGCCACTATATAAGCACATATAAACGTGAAAACTGGAATATCAAACATGTTTAGGGATGAGTATATACCAAATTAAATTCTTTTTATCAGAACATAATATTCAAAGTTCCCATGACCAATAAGTTGGATGTGACCAGTACTGACCTGCTGACCCTGCTTGCGTTGAAGAATTTTGGTGCAGGTTTGAACATGGTAGCCTGCTTGTCCTTGAGGGCATCATTCAGATACATGACCCGCTCCTGGATGAGCTCGCGCAGTTTCTTCACCCACTGCTGCTTTGTGTCCAAGGATGAAGCCTGTGGGCAGAAAAGACAATTGTTGAGAGAGAACATGTGATGGTCTATGAGTTTTTTTACACGGAAATAGTGAGAGGAATCTCAAAGGCAGATGTGAAAGAAAGTAGAGCAAACAAGGATATGAAAACTTGATACAAAACCAGACATCACAGCGAGAAGGCCAGAGAATTCTCCTTTAGAGCCTTATAAAATGATAAAATCATGCGAAACAGAGATGAGACCAAATGACTTAGAACAAAGCAATTGCAAATCTTATTAGGGTGTTGGGCTGTCATGGGTTGTAATAGGTAAACTTAGAGTTTATTTCAATGTGATAAGATAAGCAGTTATTGTTACTTTTAGATCCCTATTTTGCTTGTAAAACTGTTTATAAGCTACATTCTTGTTTTTGTTTTGTGTTTTGATATTTTTTAAACACTAAAGAAGTTATAATAAAGGTGGAATTTTCAAGAACAATACATGATATTCTTATGAATTTGATCATTAAGCTGAAATTACTATCGGCTTTATACTTGATTTGGTTTGACTGAAGAAATGACACCAATACAAGCAATATATCAAGAGCAAAAGCCTGAAATCACCGACAGAGAGCCTGTGGCAACAACACACCACACAGGCACTGCCCCAAAAATTTCTGGATATTTACCTTGAGAATAATTCTGTAATCTGAGATGGGTGCTCTACCCGTCCACAGAGCAAACTTGGTCTCATCGCCTTCTATGTGCTCCGTCACGTTGATTTCAGCAATCTGACAGGATAAAATATTTAGTCATGTTATGCCATGAAAATTTTCACGCCTACCCCATGTAGTACAGCACAAATAACAATTTTCTGAAATTCATTAAAATCTGAAATAGGACAGAATTCATTCTGTTAGTGTTAAGTTCACATTCTTGAAAATAAATGAGATCAGCAATGATTTAATTTTAATTCCCTAATAAGTATTTTATGGCAGAAAGGAATGAAAAATTTCGAGCTTGTTTGATATACTTTGCCCATCCCAAGATATGGATTAATTAACAATCTGAATTCATGTTTTACAGAGCTGATAAAATGATGCCTCTACTTCATCAGCCTGCAACAACTGCTACATAAAGTCCTTGTAAATCTCAGGCCAAGAATTACATCAAAGAGCTTTCTTTCAAATAGATTATCTGTACTTTTGAGAGGTCCCAAATACCATACCCCTCAATGAAGACTTGCAATATCGTATTTATGATTTCATAAAACATGGCAGTACACAATTGTGTGGCATTATAATCACCATCTGCTAGGGAAATGTAACCTTACCCAAAAGCGCGTTTTGACAGATATAGCATTAACCCCTTGACTGCTACATTATTTTCCCTGCCCCATGCTAAGGAAATTTTTATCAGATTATGGCTATGCCTGTCATGTAAAAATTTGCTACAACTCTAGATCTAGAAATAATAGCAACAGATAACAAAAACTGTATATCAAAGGCAAAGCCATGGCTTGCTAGTTAATATCTAGATCTAGTCAAGACTGACACTCTTCCATACAATATGGGCTAGATCTAGATTCTACAGGCCAAACACACAGGAACGGCTTTGTGTGTGTGTTTCACATGTGTTAAACGTTCTTTGTACAATTTCGATGATTCCATGAGCTATTAAAAGTTTTGGAAAAACTTGAGCTTTTCAGTGACACTAGTTTTATCCTTTGAAAACGGAAACTGATTTTCAATGCGGCGAAACAAAACTTGCTACATTGAACATGTACAGCGTACATACACAGTGCATGCGACACCCTTCAGATAGGCATGTATGATGCACGTTCACAGCGCAGTGAAGTGGTTAATGTACAAAAATGTGCAAAAACACAATAAGGAATCAAATCTTGGCATGGATTTGGCAGAGTGCTGTGCAGTTACAGAGTTGGATGTTGATTGTTTTTTTATTACTAATATTAAAGTTATCAACATAACCATTAACAACTCTTGAGCAGTTTTAGAATTCTCTTGATAATTGGTTAACTGGTTTTAAGCCAAGTATAGAAGGCTTGAGTCCTAAATCTTAGTGACTACATACATAGTAGATGTAATATTTAATTCTGTGAGATCAGTGCAAATCCAGATTTTTTAAAGAAAGTCAAATCTAATTGTTCTTCACTTGTTATTTTTCCTTCCAACTGCTGATCTAGTTGTAAAGTTTGAAAGACCTGTCTGAGAGCAACTTCTGGTTTCCGGTCTAGAGCTTAAGAAGATTCACCTCTACTCATCTCTATGCTCTTGTTGAAAAAAGTGATTTCAATAGGACCATCAGCCTGTTATTTTTGGCAAAGACTTTTCGAAGAGGCTAATTATCCAAACTCAATTCTAAAGAGATATCTTCTTTAGCAACAATAGAAAAAAAAGTCTATCATAAACTAATATAAGCTGCTTCTTTGTGAAACTTGCATTAGAAATGAAAGCAAGAATGCAAAATCTGAGGGAGAAAGTTAAAAAATATAAGTATGAAAATCCTAAAGCTAAGATTCTTAAAAAAAACACCAGGCAGTCCTAGCTATGCATAGGTTTGCATTTTCCTCAAAGAAGATATGGTGCCAGTATCAGTACCTGTGATTAGGATTGAACATATCATTCACATGAAAGACAAACAGGCTGCTATTGTATTTCCACTGTTAATACTCCAGCAGCATAAAGTCATCACTCTACAATAAGAGAGAGACACCTACCATCAACTTGAACTTGAAGATATACTTTGATTTCCCATTACTGTCCTTGACCTCCTTTGAGAAGATGAGGCAGACATCAAAGAGAAACAAGTGCCGGTCTCGCCCTTTCTTGATAATCTGCTTCGGATCCCAGACAGTGAAATTATCCTGGAGCAAGACATCGCCGTACTCTGCCAGATTCTCCTCGACCCCCTCTAGCATGCTCAGGTGCATAGCATCATTGGCTCGCTTGGGCACGTTCATCATCACCTCCAGAGCTTCCTGTCAAGGTGAGACAAAGCTCGAATTAAAAGTGCGTTATATAAGGTCAGTTACTTCTCTTGGTTGAAACCTTTGTTATCATACCAAGCAACTACCAATCACACGGAGCAGAGCTGGAAAGATAAGACTCGAAACTTAGTTGCCAACTTTGATGCAACTGAAGGAAAGCTAATGCAGATTCTGAGGCTTGTACTTTATTACAGCAAAATGAAATGAGAGGGATGTCATTGCCAGTATGTTTACATTTTCAAGAGTCTATTTACAACATCACTATAAAGTAAATATAAATATAGCCAGCTAAGCTTTACCAGCATTATACTGCTTGGTGACCTACCATAGCTTGCTGCTAGAGACCACAATCTCTACAGAACACTAACAAAATTTTTTGAAAACTGAGCGTTTCTAAATTATTTAAAGAACGGCATATTAAAAGAACAAAATAAGAGGAATGAGAAAGAAATTAAAAAAAATATATCATGGTCTAAAAGTAATAATTTTCCACAGCAAAATATTTCCTTCACTTAAGAAAATTGAATTCTATTCCAAAATCTTCCCTCAAATAGACATCCAACAAAATGTCCTTACTTATTTTTACCATAAAATTTTTTTAATTTGTTTAGGCTGCATTCAAGTTTGTTTTAGCATTGTGTGATTATCATTCATCACACATAATTTGTGCATTTAAGCTCAATTAATTTGTCCAGACCATTGATAGATAGCTGTAATTATTTTTCTAAGTTGATCAAACAATCTGATTCTTTCAAGTGTCTAATGAGACAAAGCTCTAGTTTTGCTATTGATCAGCATAAAGTCAGTTACCTTGACAAACAGTTGATTCAATGTATTAGAATCATACTCAATTTATGATGGTGTCTACAGACAGACACTTTGCTTACCAACAGGAATGCAGTTTAAATTCTGGCTAACAAACAGAATTTGTTAAATTCTTTGCTACGCTCACATAGTTTTGGAAAAATGTCGTCATCAATCAATAATGTTGGGCAGTCAAATTGCTTTCTCTCTCTCATGTAAGTCAAAAAAAGTATAGCAGTAGATGAAGAGTTTTATAAATATTTTGTAAGGAACTTAGAACATCTCCATGAACCTATGTTTTATAAATAAAGTCTCTCCTATTCATAAACTAAGCCACACTCAAAAGAGGAAAAAGTCTGGGTCCTAAGGCTGTAAGACACATGCTGGGAAGCCAGCATCCATTTTAAGGCTTACCTTGATCTCTCCCGTGTGCTCCTCACAGCATGTAAGCAGATCCTTCAACAGAAGCTGGTACTTGGTCACTCTCTGTACAGGTTTGATCAGGTACGACGCTATAGGCTCATTCAGCTTGCTCTTGTGCTGCATCTCCTACAGACACAGAGAAGATCACAACATTCATTTCATCTAATAACTATTGTTACACAGGAAAACACAGGATTTGATTTCGTATGCCTGATTATTCCACATAGCTCCATCAAAACATGTTGATCTAAGGCCTTTCCTACATGATGAAATTTCAGCTACTGCAGCAGCCAGGGCTCTAAAAGGGAAAAAACTATTTTGTTGAAAATGTTGCAGCTCCTCATTCTTTTTTACTCAAGCTAATATATAGACCTGAATGTGGTCCAACCCAAAATTGTCTGAAAATTTCCGGAAGCGCGGTGCGCACAGAATTAAAGATAATTTTAAGGGTTACTTAAACCCTCTATCAACTACAGTATATGACATTTGCAAATATTGGTCTCGGCGCGATTGTCGGATTTCCGACAATTGTCTGAAGACATTCAGGTCTATATATATCTTTAGCATTAACTGTGGGTAAGAGTATTTCCAGCATCACTTTATATGGTTTAAGATAATGTTTAGTATATTGTGAGATTACTTGCGTTGTTCTTCCATTTACTCAGTCAGCAAGATCCAAATATTATGTGGCAGTAACTTTCAATAATAAAACAAACCAGATATTAAAATTATTCAGATCACTTAAATTTGCACTAAACTTACTTAAAAGTTATGTTGGCAATGTTTAAAACATTTCATTTTGATTATCTTTGACAGTTTGCCACAAACTAAATTTCCTGCAGCTTAAAGTAATTTGTTAAATGTTATTGGAGTATCGAAATGTGACAATTACACAGTTGAAAAAAGTGGATGATTTTAAGTAAGTTATCCCTGATTCCTTCCTATCATTTTTCCTTAAAAAGAAAAACAAAATGGCTTTTCACTTCTCAGAAGGGCATTTGTGTGAGATACTCAATAATTTCACACAACAGTCAATGACTTAAAAGAAAGGAATGGGTATCACAAAAATGTTATCATCTTTAGCAAGGAGAGAAAAAGTTAAAACCTTCATCGTTAAAATACCCACCCCCCCCCCCCCCAAAAAAAAAAAAAAAAAGAAGTGGGTTGGTACACTTCAAATCAACTTTGCTCCTGTATTCTGGACTTACCTCAAAGAAGGAGCCAGCCTGTTCCACAAGCAGGGCATTTGAGTCTGGTTTGTTTTTACAATAAGTCACATATATGGAGAATTTCACAGCCTGTAAAAATAAAAGTATGTTGGGTTTGTTTGCATTTCAGTACATAATGAAAATTGACGGAATATGCACATTTTATCTAGTCAGCCCAGTTCGTTTTTTTAAATGGCTGGAAAGTATTGTACCTAGTTAAAACAGCAGATGTTTCAGACAATAACTGTATTTTACTTTGCAGCCCCCTGCTGAAAATTAAAGTAAAACCAATCTTGGATGCTTTTTGGTGAGGCAAAAAATGCGATTAAGTCTAAAAAGATATTTCTTGGCAGAAAAAAACACAATCTTTCTTTATAGAAACAGCAGTAGATGATAAGTTCCTGATGTTGCTATAGCTGCTACATGAGCCTTTGATAAAACTACAAAAGAGCACATGCCCTTTTGAAATCTTAATTTTATTTTAAAAAAATGAAGCTTGTTTTGAAAAGACATTTAAAAGCAACAAAAAAAAAGCTTTCACATAGCTGAGTTAGGAAAACTATGGCTTAGAAAGCTATCAAGGAGGTTATCTCATAATGCAATTATGGAAAAAAAATAAATGAAATATACCCAGGTGACAAAGCAATGGCCGACATCCTCAGGGATCGTTTCGTACTTCTCTAGCTCCTTGAGGAATACACTGAGAATATAAACATTGAAAAATGTTTGGTCAATCAGTGGGGTAGTAAATGTACACATTTTCACATAAAAGAAAAAAGTGATGATTTAGAAAAAAAACATGTTAATGTTTTTATATGATTAAGAAATAACCCCATTTTGCATTGTTTCAAAATTATTTATTTGCAGAGGACTAAAGAAAAGACAACTGATATTTCAAAGCTTATCAATCATATCTCAGAGAAACACCATGACTAATGGTCCAACATTTCTGATCTGCTCATGACAGAATGTCTTTTAAAAGGAAGATCAAGAAAAATTTCTAAATTGCAAGCTCTTCCAGGGCACAAAGTGTGACTTTAAAAAAGAAATAAAAAAAGTATTTGCAAATGCCTGATGGCAGCCTCATTAAAACTCAACCACTTTTGGCAGATCGAAGCTAGATCACTCCTATCATCAGGAGAGAGAAATATGAAATCCAGAGAAAAAATTTTAATAAATATACCATGATTGATCCAATTCAAATCTACTCGTTTATGTGTTGCAGTATTATCAAGAAAATAACGAGAATGTCTCTTCCGACAGGCAGTATACACTAATAAAGTAATTTGTAACAGCAATCTTTGTAGGGGTAGTGGTACAGGCCAGGTACACTGAGGCTTCACAAACCAATGTATTGGGTAAATGAAAGAAAAAGCACAGTAAAAATGAAGAGGAAAAAGAAGAAAGTGTATATATCAATAAGGACTTGTCTAAAACTCTCCAAAATTATAATTACCACTTATTACCATTACCACAGACTGTGCTGAGAGTGACAAAGCAATACTAACAAAAAAAGCTAAGAGTATCAACTACAGATATGTTAACAGATTCACTCACTGATGTAGCTTCCCGTGAAAATAAAAAGAAATACAAGAATAGAGAATAGTAAAATAGAAAATGAAGATGTGAACATATTCCTATGAAATTTATATACCGGTTCAGCTCATTTTTCTATCTTTCATAAAAAATAAAGTCTTAAAGCACTGAGGCATCACTGAAGTAGTATTTGCCGTTGCATTGATCACCAGTCGTTCGGTAGGATCTGGTAGGATGACCTCAGTGCCAGGGTCATGACCTAGTAACCCCGATCAGGCTAGCGCTAAACTAAGTGACACGCTAGCAAAAAGCTTTGAAGGTAAGTTTTAAACTAACTGAACTATAGATTTTTTTATAAATATTTCAATTCCCTCTCAGTGTACTTTCTAAGTTGTGTTTCATTTTCATTTGTAAGAAATTTCATTCTTCAAACATGGACGTATCATAAAAGAAATGCAAGGAAGACATAATTATTGAAAATAAAGCTTAGTTAAGTCAACTTCCATGACTCATACTCACTCTTTATGGAATTCATAGATCTCGTCCATGTTGCTGAAAACAACATGCTCCTTGCCTTGGATACCCACAGGGACATTAATACTGGTATTGGACATTGGTTTCATGTAACACTGGCCAAAAAGAAAAATGACCCGATAAATTCTTTAAATGCTCAATTACTACATAGAATATAATTATTTTCATTATCATCTAAATGATAAGGGAGCAGCTTCAATCTGACCCTCACAGCTAGTGGCACTGAAGGAGGACGTGGACAGTCCGTTGCATCCTTCTGTATGTAATGGTAGTTCACATTGTGTGTGCTGCCAAGCCAGCCCTACATTTCTAGACTGTTTTTTTAACAGTCTATTCAGTACTTACTATTTCAAGCCCTCATTTGAACTCTCGCTCTGCCTGTATGTGACAAGAGGCTGTTCCAAACAAGTAAAGAGTGTACTAGCAGTGTGCATTCAACAAATGATAGTAAAACGTGACTTTAAGATGAATTCTATGCGTTCAGTTCAATCTGTCATGTATCTAAAGAGTGCTAGAAGCTAAAATATACACAACACATCAGATGTTGGTTAAAGGATCATTAAAACAGACAATGGCTCAGAAAGGTGCTATTTCTCCATTTTGCGCAGTATTACTGAAAGCTATATAAAAAGCTAAAGCAAAATCTTTTTACAAAGACAACAATTTTATTTTCTGAACTAATGTATATTCTAAACTTATTTATTGCTCAGATCCATCAAGAAGTTAACCAAAATATTTAGCATCAGAATAAAATGTAATATTGCCAATAAAAGTTCTTATTGGGGGACAAATTTAAATCAGATATTACATATGAAATAAGAATTTTTCTAGAGAATTGAAACCTCCAGCAATAATTCTTGCTTATTTCTCTCCAAAACTGTTTGATCGTTTTGATGTTTCTTTGAAAAGTTGTTTAGCTTAGGTTAAGAATCTATGCATACACAGATGTATGATAATCTTTTGATGATTGTTAAATTATATTTGCTGATTTCATTCAAGCCTGTCAAATATCTTGACACTTCACTCACATTTATACAGGTTTCTAAATCCTTTACATAAGTTCTCTCTGTTTGCAGCAGTTCAGCCATGATGAACCTGGAAGATAGAGGAATTTTTTGCTAGTGTTTTATTAGTGAAAAGTCAGGCATATATTACAGAATAAAACAACAATTATGTCTTGACATGGCATACAACCACTTTACACGAGCATGTTCAATTTCATAACTTTTCTTCACTTGCAATATATGTGTCACTGAGATACCTTTGTCAATAGGCAATAGATTTTGATCTATTTTCTATTTATTAAGTTTCTATTGCTATATTGCAGCAAAATACATTATTTAAACTTAGTAGAATGAAACTTGCTGGAGTTAATTTTAAGAAAATAATTTCTCTTTGAGGCCTTTTTATTTCATTCAAAGCAAGTAGCCTATTCATTTATCTATTACATTCTCCATTACTGCTGCGCGTTCCAAGCCATACTCTCCAAAACGTGTGACAAAAATACTGACCCCTATAGAAAACACGTTATGTATACCTCATGAGGCTAAATATCACACTGTCCAAACCTCACTGTTATTGAGGGGCCCCATGGCCTTTCTTCACATATATTTATTTTTCCTATTACTTATCTATTCCTGTTCCACCTAACTTTCCCCCTTCAAAATATACTTATTGATGAGATCAAGTTGTGTACTTACTCTCTCCGTCTTGCAGACTTTCTCTTCTCTTCTGTCAACTCTTTAGCTGTACCCGTCTGCTCCAGTTTCTCCTCTAGGGAGGAGTCGCTTTGACGCTGCTCATCTTTCTCACTTTGCTGCACAGACAAAAGACAAGGTGACAAGCATATCACATTTAAGTTATTCTGCATGGTTTGTGATATAAAATGAACAAAAATTGATCTTTAAAAAAATGCATACTCCTTTTCCACAAGACTTCCTTTAAAAGTTTCTTTAGATGAAGCAATACTTTTACATTCTTGTTTTTATTCCAGATTTTCATTTTTCTAGATAAATAATGAAAGAACAAAATTAAGTTGTACTCATGATACCTTTCGTAAACTGCTTTTTTTCTCAATTTCCATACAACCAAGTAAAAGATAGACACAAAAATTAAGCTGGTTAAATAAAATAACAAACTGTCCATTTCACTGTGGGCAAATACATTTTGGATAAAATTGGATTGCCTTATTGAAAGACAATAAAGACTTGCACCATACATGCTTGGCATGACACGGGAATTCCTCCTCCCTCCTCCTCCCATTTGCCTTCCTCAACTTTTTTGTTCCCTCCTTCCCAGACATTGTGTACCCACCTCCTGAGGAGCTACACCTAGCTTAGCCTGCAGCTGCAGCCGGTATTTCTCCATACGCTGTGAGAAGAGCTTGTAACGTTTGTCAACCATACTGCACCACTCTAGGATGGAGCTGGCATGGATGTTGCCTTTGGTGACAAAGTCATCCGCAAGTTGAAGCAACAATTTCACATTTTCCTTCGTCTCCTGTGTCAAGTTTTGTAAAATTGTAATGTGTGAAAAAGTGTTGATACTTATTTATGAGAAAAAGTTAGAGGTATTTTAATTCAGCAATGTTTTTAACATTTCTGAATTAAAAAATAAAGATACACTGTGTTGTTACTACGACAAATTTAGGATAGCAAATACCTCCCTTGTAGAATTTTTTTTAATAGTTTACTTTTGAAAAGACAGAGGTAATCGAAAAGAAAGAATATAGTCTTCTTAGATACCTTAGCTCTGTTCCTGAACTCATAGTGCTCTTTCAGCAAAGCCTCAGTCTCATTCTTGTCTGCTCCAAGGTTTGTATGAGATGCCAGGTAAGCTTCACCGTACTCGTGGATCCACTCTAGAGCCTGGACAAGATGGATATAATCAAGGGTGAGTCAACTTCATATTTTTAAGCTTCTAAATTTTTGTTGATGAAATAATGAAACAATCTCTTTTGAAATCATTGAATATCAATGCTACATGCCCATAACCAAAGCGCGTCCATTCAATATGTGGCACAAACTTTTGTTAGGAAAAAAATGATGAAAGCAGCTCCTTTTAAATAATTTTATTAAGATGATCCCACAAATGATGAGAAGCAGCTGCTTAGCTCTTTGAATAAAGAAGAAAGGCAAATCATTTACAACTATTATTATAAAAAAATAGTAATATAGCACTCTGAGTAAACCAGAGACAAAACTAATTATTTTCTTTTTCTTTCATTTTCTCAGGTATATTGCTATTCCTCATTTTTTAATTAAAAAAAAATCTAAAAAAAATAGCCAGTTTTAAAAACATAGGATGAATACAAAATTTAGAGAGTGCATTTCAATGTTTATAATAAGATGGATTGTGATCATCCTTTTCTTTTACTATTTTGATTAAACTTCAATGATTGTTGTCTATTGGACTGCCAAGTAGCTTTTCTACATGTCTGGACCTATGATGGCTATAAACATAGAGTTTACAAAAATCTGCTTTGATATAGCAAGCTGTTCACCACACCTGCTTTGCACTCTGCTCAAAGAGGACAAACTGATGGCACTGCTCCAGTTTCCTCTTCTTCATGGTCCAGAACTCACGCACAAGGTTCTCTTGTTGCAGCAGCTTCGCAAGCGTTCCTGTAGACAACACAACACACGTTAGATGTGGTTTCATATAAACTCTTCACAACAATTTCACTATTTCCATCAATTTGTCGTTTGTTTCTTCATTTTCCTAGCAGCTCATACACAGAGAGAAACATGTACGATAAAGAGATCTCTGGCCTCCCAGCATATTATGGAAACTTGTCAAACAGAGCAGAACTTTATATCAAATCCTGGATTCACTTACGACAATATAGCTTAACCCCTTGGCAATAAGGCTTTACACACAAACACACACTTACGGATGAGAATATGTAACCTATCACTTTCAATTCAGTAGCTTCTCGAACATACTTATCGACTTACAAAATCTTTTTGAAATGCTTTTTTGTTGTTTCTTTTTTTTTTTAATGATGTATTTTTATTGCCTGCAGATTGTACGCTGTCATTTAATAAATAAGACCAATTCAGGTTATGAAGGCAATTAACTCAAGACATTCTCAGAATTAAAAACTGGTATGATGTAGAATTGTGCATCTTACAACAGCTGGGACAAACATGTAAAAGCTAGAGGAACTGATAGTGGTTGCATTTAATTATCTAAATATTCTTCAGTTAATTCCCTTAAATAAGATCTTGACATTCAAAACTGTATTTGAAGATTGATTTCTATTGTTTACCTTGACCACAGAGACAAAAAACAACTCTTGTAAATACTCACCTTTTACCCTCTGTTCTGGGCTGCGGAACTTCATTTGCATGCCCAGAAAATGCAAATTTCTGGTCACATATTTTAGGAATGTCTCAGCAGTCCGTCTTGCCAGAGTGCAAGCCTAAGGGAAGAAAAGATTTCAGGTAGAGAATTACCCTATTCTGAAATCATGAAAACTGCTACTTTTGCTTACAAGATGTTTTTTAAACAATTGAGTCAGCATTAGTTTTAGTTACTTTTCGACATTTATAGCTGTATAAACTATCATCTAGCCCTAAATTGATAAAATATAAAACAACATATGTTTCAAGGTTAGGAAGTTTATTAAAGTGTGCTGCTTGGCTGCGAAAAAAAAATTGCAACAAACGGGGTAATTTTTTCATCTGTCTATGATTATGCAAAACAAGTGCATGCCTTTGCATAGATTTGATACAATGATTGTAAGGATCTAGTTGGCACAGAAGAAAGAAGAATAATCAGCTAGTAATCTACTGAAAAAGGTTAAATCATTATAAAAAATCTACCGTATGACTATTGAAAAGAAAATGAAATACATGTTAAAGTCACTCACAATCATATGATTCATTCAGATGAAACTCAAAATATTTACTGAATTTGTACAAAAATCTTCATGTCATCTCTATCCAGATTTG
The DNA here is from genome assembly GCA_033675545.1 of Elysia crispata. NCBI lineage: Eukaryota > Metazoa > Mollusca > Gastropoda > Plakobranchidae > Elysia > Elysia crispata. Next base: position 201,397 of record JAWDGP010000122.1, on the reverse strand, counting down.
GCAACTCATTCTCCATGAACCGAGTTTCTTTAACCAGGCCTAGCAGAGCAGCACTTAGTCTACATCTAGGATCTAGATCTATCAGTTGGGGATTGACTATTGATAATGATAATTCTACGCATTCATATTGTTAAGGAGCTACAAGGCCATGAGCTGTCCATTAATGTGCCAGATAGGATCACTTAAGAAGAATGTTACTGTGTACAATGGGTGCATTCTGCAACAAGACTAATGAAATAAGGTTCCTCTTACACAAAGTTTGGGAAAAAAAGCCAAAAAATTAATAAATTTTCAGAAATCGTAAATGATCTCAATGTCAGATAGGATATTCGATGAACAATACCATATCTAAATTCCCACATATTAGCTATAAATAACTATAGAGCAGCCATCAGTTTTGAAATAAAACAAGGAGCAAAAAGCAGGAGCTCATGTATGATACCTGCAATAGCCTTTGAATCATTTATTTCAAATTTCTAACCCTTAAATAGAAAGTTAATAACCAAAAAGTCATGAGATCAATATTTTAAGAAGGGCCTAACTTCTAGACATACGTGGCCTGTCAATCTCACTAGGCAACAATACTTTTCAAACTTTGAACTCGTGCACTGACCTTGAGGAAAGCCTCCTTCTGTTCATTGTGTTTGTTGATGAGCTGGACCAGGTAGGTCGCCTTCGCCTGGATGTTGGCCGTACCTGCCTTCTCAGAATTGCACCAGTCCTCATCTCTCTTGTATTCACGGTCCAGTGATTCCAGCACGGACCACACCTTGAGAAAAAAACAACAGTGATGGTGTTGATGTTTTATTCGTGAAAAAAAAAGAAAGAAAAAAAATTGTAAAAATGAATAATTTGGTCATTTTTAAAAAATTTTCCAGGAGACTGAGGTTGCCATTACAATATTGGAAACAGTGTTAAAGTATTTGTTATCTCACTACAAATTCAAGCTTTGCTCATGTTTCCACAACAGGTTCACATACATATCTGAAAGAGATAATTTGATATTTTGGGCATTTCAGATTCTATAGACCATGAAGCTTTGGATAATGATGCTTCAAAATTTGTCACGTTGCATTTTATCAAGAAAGCATTTTACGCACTAATGGAATGAACTCAGTGCATGTGAATCTCTTGACCTTAAAGAAAGATTAATGTGCTTGTTGAAAGAAGATATCGAAAATGATCTGATGATTCTGTGAAATAATATCTATTAAATAAACATGCAACATTTTAATAATCAAAACTGGAAAGTTACAAACAGACTTTCAGTTACCGGAGCCCCTGCAAACACATGATTCAAATCACCAATTCACCAATTCTCTTTTTAAAAAAGATACATCCAATATCATATTAAAAAATTCAGTTTCGAAAGGCTCACCTGCTCCGCAGTCTTGTACCAGTTAGTTGAAGCCATCACCAATTTCTGTCGCTCCTCCGCATGGTACATGAGTTGCTGCCACGCTAGAGTAACATTCTCAGCAATCGCTCGGACAAGCTCCCCGTTGTAATGTTGTTGCTGAAGCATGGCTTCTGCCCGCTGCGTCACTGTGACCACACTGAAGTGCGTTTTCTTTGAAAAGAAATAGAGTCATGTGACATTCAAAGGTAATCATGACAATAATACTATAACCAACGATGACACAATGGTGAGGATAATAATAATAATAATAATAATAATAATAATAATAATAATAATAATAATAATAATAATAACAAAGATGATTAAAACAATCATAAGAAGAAGAAGAAGGAGAAGAAGAGGAGAAGGATGAGAAGAAGAATGGCAATAGGACTATAATGATGTAAAAATGCAAAGTTTCCTAAGCTCTGAGGATATTAAAGAAGTTCATATTAATTACCACAGGGAGATCTAATATTAGAATCTTTAAGAGAAATTCGATGATAGGACTACAACAACAGTTAAGAGGGGAAAAAATAACTGTTGACAGGATTGCAAAAATCTAAAATAGTTGAAAAGTTCTTGACATCAAAGTGTTTAAAGTATGTGACTCCCAATTCAAATTTTTTCAATACTGAGCTACAGGCAATAAAGTATGCAAGCTGAAAGGTTCTCATGAAATAATACTCAATTTTCTCTTTAAAAATGTGTTTTACAAAAATACTAAAAATGCAACCATCACCAAAATGCATTCAAATTTATATTTATTTCTCCTTAATTTATGCCTTCTCTGGTGTTGTATAACTTTTAGATATTAAGATTTTATTTTACTAGATTTAGTAATGGGTCATATATCTAATTCATAAAAAGATCTACTAAAGGAATTTTTAAAGGCAAAAGTATCAATTCTCACTCTCTTTAGGTTTTATTTCATCCAGAATTATTATTTAAAGAATGTTTAACAAACTACGAGCCCAATGTAAAATGATAAGTTGCTATGCAGCCCTAATAAGAATAATAGTAAACCAGACCTAATAGTATAGCAATGGCATTAAGATAATTTCTATCTTGCTATTATAACGGGATTTTTCCCAATCAAGCTTTTTTCCTACACATCAAACATACTTCTATGGCCAGCATAAACTGTTCATGTTCTTTCTGAAGTTGCTCTGCTTCGACCAGAGTGTTGGGACACATGAAGCTGTCAGTCAGCATTGTCTCTCCGTTACGCACCCACAGGATCACCTGAAAATATCATTCATTGTGAGTTATTACAGCAAAAAGATAGTCACACAAGTTTCTCTCAAAAGGGGAGTTGAAAGTCGTTCATGCTCATAAAAGATTTTAGATCTCTATCATCAGAAATTAAAAATTCTCCTTCAGTGATTAGAAAAAAAGTTTTCAATCTTCACAGGAATCTATATAAATATATACTTTATTCACACGTCAGGCTCACAATCCAGCCATTGAGAGCACAGTCATAATAAAAGCCCATGCAGCAGTTTATATCATTAGTGAAATGAATATCATGTCCAACTTTAAAAAGATTAAAAATTGATAAATTAATTGCTATAAGCAATTTACATGGAAGCTACACTGCAATGTTTTAAAATGAGAAAAACTTTTTCAAAACTGGACATTTGAATTTGGCATAATTTTGGAAGCATTTCCTTTGGCTGTCTTAGTAAATTTTCAAACATTTCAATAAAAAAACCAAACCACTAATATTACCAGAGGATAATGGGTGATTATGTTAGGTTGTATTTTTAACATATTTATCTTTTAATCATTTGCTACCAAGCAATATAATACTCTCTCAAGTAAGTTGACATCCCCAATGACAGTCCAAGAAAATTCTGTACTTCTAAAAGCAATTTCTGCATTTTTCGTGGTTCCCTGAGGTTTAATCTGGTCAAGCAAGGAGCCAGCGGCCCTGCCACCCCTCCTTTACGTTACTAATGATCTACCTGTCTGGCCTCAATCTCAAAGTTTCTGAGGTGCACACACTGTTGAAGCCTGACTCTCTTCTGCTCAGCCAGACCCTCCAGGTCAACCTGGCGATCGTTGAGAAACTCAAGCAGTGCTGTGATACGGGTCAGGGCATCATGGTCATGCTCACTCATCACCTGGGAACCACAACAATAGAACAAATCGTTCAGCATAAGCAGGTCAGATTATTGGTCATAGATAGGACACACCCAGCATATACTAAGGGTAATTAGAATTGAAAAAGACATTAAACGTTCTAGTTTGTCTCTTTTCGTAGAATACTATAGATCTCGTTCAGTGTTCAGTTTGAAATAAATCTTAATTAAAACCCTACAGATGGAAGAATGCTGAAGCACAAGGCAAATTAAGCAACATAATCATCTTTGTGGCAAAATTGCATGACAAATGCATTTACTGTCACAAATAAAATATCTGCAGGAATGAAGGAATGATAATGATAGATAATAGGGTCAAACTTGAAAAGTCAGGTAGATCATGTCACTAATAAAACTTTAAAAAAAATTGTGATTACCTTGCTCCTCAAAAATTACACAAAACAATGGAACAATTTTTTTAGACTCAAAAAGTGTTGCTGGCTCACCTGAGCGAGCTCTTGACCACGTTGCAACACCTCAAAGGTGCAGTTCTGGACATGCATGACACTCTCATTGTGGATCTGAAGAAGCTGCTCAGCCTTGCCACCATCTGTGACCATTTCCATATGCTGGAGTTCTTCAGACAGGAGCTCCAGCTGTGAAGAAACCTGCGGGCACAAACAAGGCAGTGTTGAAACATAGAGTGACTGAGGTTTTCACTATGTTAGTCTTGACAAGAAAAGTTATCGTGACAGTTGAATAAAATAATCAGGACAGAGACCCACCTCAAGTAAAGTATTTAAAAAGTTTCAATGATTTAAAATTTTAAAAACTGATGGTGAGAATCTCCAAATAATGACATAGCTAGTATTTTTTTTACTTTTCTGATGATTTACAATATTATGTGGAACTGAAAATGACGACTCTATAGCTTTTTAAAAGCAATAGCAAACGTGCTTTATGTGGTTTTAAACTGTTGGATTTTACTAGTAACCAGCTTTGGATTCTTGTCTGAAATTTAAAGACATGTGTTTTGGAGTATTTAAAAGAGCCATCTCCAAGATCACAGATTTGAAATGTGGGGCTATTTATTAATCCATGCAGAACAGGGCATGATGATTCTTTTGGAGTTTGGTTGGGTTAGTTTAAATATAAATACTAATGAAGTAAGCAGGTCCACCTACCTCCATAGAGTCCCTCTCAAAGACCTGCATCTGAAGGCAGAGGTCAAGCTTCATCTTGCGGGCCCCCCATAAATCCTCTAGTTGGCTGCGGCTCTCATTCAACTGAGTCAGCACTCCTGACAGGTGAAAGAGGCATATGGAAGAGAGTAAGCTTAAGGTTATTGAACGTTTTGTCAAAACACAGGTTCTGAACTGTCATGTAAAAACATCTAAAAAAGGAGGAGCCAAAAACTAATGCCCAGGCAAAGGCTTGGCTTGCATCCATGATGATTAATTCCAATATATCGTAAGGAGAACCTTTCATCATTAGCTCCTTTGAATAAACAGGACAGGCTGCTTTCTCATTTAATCCTCTGTTTTTGCTTTAACACCCGCATCCATGAGAACTTTTGGTGGTAACAGTGTAATAACATTGTTTAAATAGTTTTTTTTTTTAATTACATCTCACTTTCTTGTTTGTTTTATGTTAATGCTTAACATCTACGAGCCTAATTTTTTTTTTTATTTGTTTTGAATCAGTTCTCAAAATCCAGTATGTTGAGTTGTGATGTTTACCAGTAATCAGTCCACCACAGACAACACTATCTAGGAGGTCTTTCCTATAAAGAACGTAGAATCCTTTTTATATAAGATGTTTTCCATAATAAAAGTAACAACTAATACCTTCTATATGTTTGTAGTCTGCGCTGTGACCTGTCTTCTCTGTTTCCATGGATATCAACCTGAGGGTAAGAAAATCAAAAGTGTTCTAAAAACTCAGAATTGAGCTCCAAGTTAAGAACTTTGTCAGTCACAAAATAAATAATTGACTATAAATCAGAAGCTAGGTTAATCTTATCACAAATAAGCACACATACGCGGAAAAGAGTTGCTTCACAACCAGTAGAAGTTACCAAGTGTGTGGGCTTTGAGGTGATTTAAGCAGCGAATTGTAGCACACAAATAAAATCATGGTTAAGATCACAATGGGTGTCCAGCTTTAAGAAGACAAAGTTATGGCCCCCAATCAGGGTGAAATCTATGAAAAATGTCGGATATAATTATAGTACTGTGAATCACATGTGGACGGGAAAAATGTCTGTGTTGGGGTACAAAGTTGTATGTAAATTAATCAAAAGGTAAGATAAAAGAGAAAAGAAAGCCAATTTCAAGACATCAAATTACCTTCATCATAATATATCTTAATACTGTCGTTTCTGGTCTACACCAAATTTAAATTTCGGTATCAATTTTCATGTTCTGAAAGAGTGTCATTTTAACTTCTTTATAGTGTCCACCCTGCAGTGGGGACCATTTCAGTTTGTGGAGATCTTTGACTGAGGACAGGTCTGTGATCTCCGACTATAGACAGGTCTGTGGAGATCTCCGACTATAGACAGGTCTGTGGAGATCTCCGACTATAGACAGGTCTGTGGAGATCTCCGACTATAGACAGGTCTGTGGAGATCTCCGACTGAGGACAGGTCTGTGATCTCCGACTATAGACAGGTCTGTGGAGATCTCCGACTACAGACAGGTCTGTGGAGATCTCCGACTATAGACAGGTCTGTGATCTCCGACTATAGACAGGTCTGTGGAGATCTCCGACTATAGACAGGTCTGTGGAGATCTCCGACTATAGACAGGTCTGTGATCTCCGACTATAGACAGGTCTGTGGAGATCTCCGACTACAGACAGGTCTGTGGAGATCTCCGACTATAGACAGGTCTGTGATCTCCGACTATAGACAGGTCTGTGGAGATCTCCGACTATAGACAGGTCTGTGGAGATCTCCGACAATAGACAGGTCTGTGGAGATCTCCGACTGAGGACAGGTCTGTGGAGATCTCCGACTGAGGACAGGTCTGTGGAGATCTCCAACTTTAGACAGGTCTGTGGAGATCTCCGACTGAGGACAGGTCTGTGGAGATCTCCGACTGAGGACAGGTCTGTGGAGATCTCCAACTTTAGACAGGTCTGTAGAGATCTCCGACTGAGGACAGGTCTGTGGAGATCTCCGAAGATTGAAACCTACCGCATAGCCAGACTTGAACCTCAAACTCCCACAGTCGGACAGTTGAGTGATAACCACTAGACCACAATGTCACAGTATTTTAGATTCCACAGTTGCTATTTATATTTTGGGGTGAACTTAATGTATAAATATCGAACTATGAGAAGGAGCATCTCTATCATGTCGAATGATCTTCTCGATTAAGTCCTTTTTTCTGAAATCACAGTACATATCTTGCAATGTAAACCAAGGGTTTGTTTTATTTTTTTTTTACAATTTGCCCTTGAGCCAAGCACTACACAAACTTACCTTTGTTACTCTACAAGACATTCTGATGACAGTTGTCTGTGTAGTCGCAAGTCCCCTGGGTTCAATAAAATACTTATATCACTGCAATTCATTCAAGCCCAACCATCACGGATCTCCTTGTAATTTAATAACTTCAAGTGAGACGGTGTTGCAGCTCCACAGGCCTACAAGTTTAAATGTTGGTACATTAAAATAAGGCAAGACTGAAAGATCCTGTTTGTGTTATGAAATACGATCCATCTCACAGACTTGATGTTCAGGGCCAGAGGTTCATTGGAACTGCAGCTGCGAGTCACACTAGGGTGCCCTACCTCTAGTTCCATTAGCACTTTTGTGGGTGTGCAGGCACTAATGTGTTTAAATGGTTGGTTTTTTAACCGAACAGTCAGTGCGGGTGGGACGGAGAGCGAGAGAGAGAGAGAGAGAGAGAGAGAGAGAGAGAGAGAGAGAGAGAGAGAGAGAGAGATGAGTTTAATGATTAACACAGAATTAGGATCCAGTAAAGACATGGGATATAAAGAATCTTGACAAAGAAAAATGGAGGTAGTTAGCTAAATGGCACCACAGGTAGACGGACATACCGCAGACAGATAGAGCAGGGCAAGAAGAAAAAGGGAGAAATCGGCGGTTAAAAAGAAAACAAAATGATTAGTCAACCAGAAAGACATAATGTGGACAGAAAGTAACAGGAAATAAGTTAAAAAAGAGAAAAATAAACAAATATATATGTAAATATTAGTGCTGGTGGTGGTGGTGGTGGTGGTAGTAGTGGTGGTGGTGGTAGTGGTAGTGGTAGTGGTAATGGTAGTGGTAGTAGTAGTAGTAGTAGTAGTAGTAGTAGTAGTAGTAGTAGTAGTAGTAGTAGTAGTAGTAGTAGTAGTAGTAGTAGTAGTAGTAGTAGTAGTAGTAGTAGTAGTAGTAGTAGTAGAAGTAGTAGTAGTAGTAGTAGTAATGGTAGTTATAGTAGTAGTAGTGGTAGTAGTAGTAGTAGTAGTAGTAATATCAGCAGCAGCAGCAGTAGTAGTAGTAGTAGTAGTAGTAGTAGTAGCAGCAGCAGCAGCAGCAGCAGCAGCAGCAGCAGCAGTAGTAGTAGTAGTAGTAGTAGTAGTAGTAGTAGTAGTAGCAGCAGCAGTAGTAGTAGTAGCAGCAGCAGCAGCAGCAGTAGTAGTAGTAGTAGTAGTAGTAGTAGTAGTAGTAGTAGTAGTAGTAGTAGTAGTAGTAGTAGTAGTAGTAGTAGTAGTAGTAGTAGTAGTAGTAGTAGTAGTAGTAGTAGCAGCAGTAGTTGGAGAAAATACCTCTTCCAACAGCAATTCTCTTCAGCTCAAGCTCTTGGGGTTTAGTAAACTTACACCGACCAACAGAGCGTACAAGTGCTGTCTCACACACATACAGATTAACATAATTACCAGGTGTAATATTAGTGGGAGACAGCGCTCAGACCGGGGAAGAGCTGTGTGTGGGTGTGACTTGGAATTTACGGCTCAGCGTGCATAGTGACAGCGTGGTGAGGGAAATCTCACAGTGAGCGCACTTTCGCGAAAGCTGTCATTCAGAATCAAATTTACTCCATTCTTCTTTTCTTTATTTTTACTCTACCCTTGCCCTTAAGAAGAAAGACGTCTTTACAAAACTGGGAGAAAATCGAATAATATACTTGCAAGTTCAAAGGGCCGAGAAAATAAAACGATGAAGTACAAATTAACACTGAACAGGCTTTGTATAGCAGCGAGTTGAACCGATTCTTTCATACAGCAGTTTTGGCGTGGCCCGAACTGACTGCACAATATTGAGAACCAGCAGTGACTTCATTCTAGTTCCTCCTATTCGCCCCCCTCCCTTTTTCCCTGGTTAGATCCTGAGGTTGTAATTGTAGAAAACGAGATGTCGCACCAATGTGATGTGGCTGTGTCAAGATTAAAGGCAGAGCGGCGCTACCATTGTAGAGTACACGTCCCAGTAGCAGACCTGCTATATCTGAGAGAAGGTTCAATCAGGATGCCCGGACTCTCGCCTCCAACCAGCAAGTTTTGTCCGAGAGGTATCAAAATGCTTAGATATCGCAACGAAAACCTGAATACGTCCTACACGTACTGGTTTTGCTCGTTGTGGTGCAAAGTCACTTAAAAACTTAAACACTAAGTCCTCGGGGAAAGAAACAAGACATTCGATACACGGTGGGAAGAGATGTCGCTTCATATCGACACAATGACGAGCAATTTAAGGACAAGAGAGAAAACAAGGAGGGCAAAACATGCTGTATACAGTGTGTCAAACGCATTGGGTTGTAGGGTGGCTTGGACCCTCTTTGCTCTGTTCTATGCAGGGCTCCGGGCCGATACGGGCCTCCTTTCCAACAGAATCAAGCAAAGAGAAAAAAAAAAAACAAAAAAAAAAAAACAAGAACAGATTTGATACTCTTTATACAGTCTTTGCTTTACTAGACAATTATGGCACAATAAACTGCTTGAACCCGATAGTGTGACGGAAGAGGTGCCATTCGAGGCTCGAGGCTCGACGGTGCGGCGGTAACGTCTTGCTTGTTTGGTTTGACATAGTTTCATCGCAACAAGTTTATCTAAGCGGACTCGCTCCTCACCTTAGACAAAACGACCACTTACACTAATCTTACATAATTATGATTATGGCAAGGGTTGGGTTTCCAGTTTGATAAATCCACCGAAATGTTTAGGAGAGTAGCATGGTGCAGACACAGCATCCTTCCACACTTACAACTAATTGGTGGCCTGCTTTACAAATCTGTGGCATTTCATTCGGAGCAATCACAGGTGGGCATGATGTGATTTGTTTTTCATTTTTTTTCCCAAATTTCAAATGATAAGCTTCCACCAAAGGCTAGCATGCCCAAACACGCAACTAGTCGGAAAAGCTTTTCTTTTCAGAAATTAGATAATAGTAGGACAAGTTGGAAGCTTGAAAGGCTCGCCTTATTTTACGATTTGGGAGACTGCTGATTTTCACTCTCAGAATCATGTATGATCAGGCACGCTGCTCTACACAGACAGCATTCTGCATGGACCTGTCTATCCAGTTTAAGTTAGCCTCTAGAGACAGCACACTGACCTGGACCCACGCGCCACAGTTTGTACCAGCAATGAACTTAACAGAATACGTATAATCATGTGATTTAAGTTGAACGTTAATATGATGAAACGTTTTCACGTCTCTCCGCGACAAACATCGACAGTATGTGCAACGAGAGGGTCACTGCTCTAAATTTACAAACGAAATTCTTCTGGTTACTCTTCCTCGTAACACATACAGCAATTAAGGACAAGACTTGTAGTGTAAAGCCATGCGTGGATCACTTCTATGAGTTTATGAGAATGCGGCGGAAGATGCTCGATATTAAGCAGAGATATCTTCACCTGCTCCATGTCAGAGGAAAGTTTGCGATTTCAGTGGTAAACATTGTCTGCGGCAGGGTCACTAATTTTCACCAATCATGATCAATATTTTGAAAAAAAAAAAGCTAAACGGTGTACACAGACCTTGAATGTTAATAGAGTTCAAAAGACCACAAAGAGCCTTTGACGTATTGACAAATCATCCTAGTAACCATGAGCAAAGCGATGCCTTCACACAGACACACTGCAGTAAGACAGAAAGTGGTTGAAAATAATGAGATGTCTGTTACTAGCTCTCTACATGGCTTGTTCGTGTAGTACCACGCCTCCCCGAATGCTAATGATTCCATTCCCGCCCAGCATGCACAGAAAGTTCGACAAAGAAAACTAATTTACCAATTCGCTAAGACTTCACCCGCTCGCTTGCCTGCACGGCATCTTCACATTAATTTTTTCATTTTTTCCCCTTTCTTTGTAAGCAATATGTTGCTACATTTAATGCATTGCTTGACCAAGAAACTTTCGGTATTCTTGTTCCAGCTATGTCCGAACTGGCTCCAAAGTAGCGTTTACGGTTGAAACATAAAGCATTGGTGTTCGGAACTCGAGACGCCTCGACACAGAATCTCTATTCAGTTGACGGTGTAACAAGTGGACTGAGTATAACAAGAAAAGTGGGCTTAATTTGCAAAATCCCTACCTATAGGTACACAACTGTAATAACATGAACTCCTGAGCGGCGGAGCACCTCTAGGCGCTGCTTTACGTTTACAGGGATCTTATTCTCTTTATATATATATATAAATTGGGAAAATAAAGAATTAGTTATTAATGTTACAGTTTTGCTTCAGAGAGGTGCTAGTGATGGTGATGGTAGCGGTAATTGTAGCAGCAACAGTAACAGCAGTAGAAAAAGTGGTGGTGGTAGTAGTAGTAGTAGTAGTAGTAGTAGTAGTAGTAGTAGTAGTAGTAGTAGTAGTAGTAGTAGTAGTAGTAGTAGTAGTAGTAGTAGTAATACACAACAAGCGAACCTCACAGTAATAACAGATTGAGATGACGACAATGTAATCGAGGAAATCATCAAAAGCTTTTGAGTATCATGACCTTTAATCACTTCACTTAAGAGACACTTCAATTGAGAGAGGCGCTCATCGCCTTGTGACTGTCACATACTTTAATACGACGATAAGTTCATGAGAGGACGGTCTACTCTCTCTCTCTCTCTCTCTCTCTCTCTCTCTCTCTCTCTCTCTCTCTCTCTCTCTCTCTCTCTCTCTCTCTCTCTCTCTCTCTCTCTCTCTCTCTCTCTCTCTCTCTCTCTCTCTCTCTCTCTCTCTCTCTCTCTCTCTCTCTCTCTCTCTCTGGTTTAACATAGTTAACGATACAAGAAGCAAGGTCCAACAGCCTTTGGTGATGACGGCAGCTTCTTAGTGTCGTGCAACAAATAAATGAGTTCAACCGGCGCGAGGAGTTCAGCTTTTGAACCCAAGATGTTGAGAGCTACCTACGCCTCTCAGAGCCCCAGTCCCAGAGGTCGGCGAGCTCCATGGATAGAGCATATTAAGAAGACAGCAAGGAAGGCCCGCTGCCGAACTATCAGATTCCATCTGGCCTGCCTTATTCAATTCTTGAAGACAGCCTCCGTCACGGATCGAGTTCCCGTGCAAGATTTGGCCCAAAACAACGGACAACTCTCAGACTTAAGGCTGGTTCACAACCACTGTATGCCCGGTATTTCCACCAACACCCCGCGGCGAGAGGCTGGTGGTTGACCTCACAATCAGCACGAGTCGGGCAGTTTTTAGTTACGTTGATTGCTTGACGCACATCTAGCGACTTGCACCGACTAGACGTTGGCTACTTGCATCCAATCACGTGGATTGGAGTCCTACAGCCTGACAAGCTTGCATTTGAACAGTTTTAAAGGATCTTTCTCCCGGTGGGGCGAGACGCCCAGTATTTCAGCCGACCACAATAAGTGAAGTGCATGAGTTGAACCAAGTGCGACTGTCTAACAATCCTGCTGACGCCCTTGGAGACCCCGACACTTCAGTGGCGAGCTTTGTTCCGAGTGGCGCGTGGGAAGATCTGCCGCAAACCTCCCTGACCCATGGCTTGAGAGGGCCACGTTCGTGGGCGGGGATGGAGGAGTTCAGCAGTTCAGTATTTAGTTACGGCCCGCTCTGGCAGCATGAGCCGTTAACACTGAGATTTTGTTGTTGGTTGATATAGCCTTTCCACGACATGGTGATCTAAGGCTTTCAATTTTGGCATAGAACACTTAAGCTCTTGCCAGGCAGGGCGGAAGTGAAAAAAAAAAAAAAAAAACGAAGCCGTAAATTCACCTTTTGGCGTTGTGGGACTCGCGAGGAAAGTCTGATCGGATAACGGGGCTGGCGCTCTAACCCATGAGCCTCCGGCGCTCTCTGGACAGGGAGAAGGATGGAGAGAGAAACGCCTGCGGTTTGCGGCGCAAGTAGTAACAAGCGGAACAGGGAGAAGGGTGGAGAGAGAAACTCCTGCGGTTTGCGGCGCAAGTAGTAACAAGCGGAACAGGGAGAAGGATGGAGAGAGAAACGCCTGCGGTTTGCGGCGCAAGTAGTAACAAGCGGAACAGGGAGAAGGGTGGAGAGAGAAACTCCTGCGGTTTGCGGCGCAAGTAGTAACAAGCGGACCGCTAGAGCTCGCCTTCTCTCTGCTAGATGGACCGTTATTTTGCTAAGCCACTGACAGCTAAGATCTTCTTAGGGGGGGGGGGGGGGGGGGCCGCCCGCAAACCATGTAGCCACGCGCTACGAGTTGCTGTTAGCGTGGCCGAGTCTTGAGCCCCGGCTCCTGGGTTCGAGTCCTGGCGCAGTGACACTGTCTGGTCTGGTCCAGTCACAGTCAGCCTGAACAGTGCTAACTCCAGTGTTAAACAAACAGGCACGAGACATTCGGCCTTGGACCGACCAGAGATTTGATCATAGCATATCTTTACTGAACCGATGCACAAAACAGGTTTCTTGACATCACTAGCGCAGCATGCATTGGGCATACTTATGTTTTATGTAGACAAATTCACCTTGATTCTAATAATACCCTAATAACCTGGTTAATAAGTAGACTGTTTTTGCTTGAAGCTATTTGACACTTGACAATGTTTCGGCTAAATTGAGCCCCTGGTCCTTGTTTTAAATTAATTCTTTCAAAATTGTAGTCTTTCTTTTCAAAGAAGAAGCCATGTTAGGTGTTGAAGTGGACTGAGAGAAGAAAAGATAATGTATCCATCTTGCGAATGATGCGGCAGATTGATTTACAATCTTTTGCTCACAATAGAGAAAATACTTTCCACAGTCTCTGAAATCATCCTACCCTTGGACGAAAACTTTCATACCATCCCTCCTGATAAAACGAAAGCGATGGTGAGAAAGACTAACAATAATTTTTCACAAAGTACTTTAGTCCGTTGGCTGGTGAAGTATAGATCTAGCTGTAGAGATTACACTACGTTGGCTTACAGCTACACACAGCACTGACTTGATCTGCTAAATCTGTCAGACCAACTGCTGGACTCCACTAGGAGAGTCTGATGACTCTCCACCAGACCACATCCATCTCTACACAGTCTTTGCTATTTGTTTATAAGTTTGTTTACCAGTTACAATTATAATTCATATCATTCATAAAATAGCAGCAAAGCTTTATCAGGTCAGGTGTAGTGAACGCGGACCTGGTGTTAGGCCTCTGTTAAGCTGGTTAAATCCGCTATCGATTATAATTATCTGTCATTACAGATGTGAAAGGAAAGATGGGGAGACCACCGTTCTCTTGACGTCATCATCTTTCTTCAGAGAATCAATTCTATGACGTCAGAATAAAGGAAGTCATCAGGAACATAATATGTAAGGCATTGGGGCATGTGGACAACTTTTTTTTTTTGAAGTTAGTAACATAATCTTTCCATATATATAGCTCCAGGGGAAACAATTGGTTAAGGATTTGTTTGCTAAATGAAGTATCCCAGTCTTTTAAAATAACTTGACGGCTCAGCGCTGCATCTGGTTCAACTAGGATTCGACAATCGGCTTCTTAAAGTTTTAAAGTTTTTTGTTTGTTTGTTTGTTTTTGTTTTTTGTGTTTTTTGTTTTTTTTTTTTGTTTTTTTTTTTTTTGTGTTTGTGGGGGGGGGGGGGGGGGGGGGGGGGGGGGGGGGGGGGGTTGTTTTTATTGTATGTTTCTTTTGATTTTCTTCTTCAAGGGAGTGGGAATACAGGCAACTTCCAATTTGTTTGTTGTTTGATATAGCCCTTCCTAAACACTAAAATCTAAAAACTTTATGCATATCAGACTTAAGCTGGGCAGTAATGAAAAGGGTAAAAAAGATTTCGATTAAAAAAAAAAACAATTAAGAATATCTTTGGACATTAGGGGGAACGCTCTTACTCCACAGCCGCCAGCGATCCCCAATTTATCTATAGACTTTTCATCTGACTAGTTGAATTAAAACAAAATAGCAATGAAAAAAAAAGATGCTTAACTAGCATTACTTTCCTTGTAAGTAAAGATATTGTCGGCACAGCCCTTTATTTTTTTCGCTGAGGACACGCCTATTGCTATCATAAAGGAGTGCTGTGTTTGTGCAAAACAATTTAGCTTTGTTCACCCTTTATTTCTAGAGACTGTTACAACTTGTGGTGGGTTCCCTACCATATAATAATAACAATAATAATAATAATAATAATAATAATAATAATAATAATAATAATAATAATAATAATAATAATAATAATAATAATAATAATAATAATAATAATAATAATAATAATAATAATAATAATAACAATAACAATAACAATAACAATAATAATAATAATAATAATAATAATAATAATAATAATAATAATAATAATAATAATAATAATAATAATAATAATAATAATAATAATAATAATAATAATGATGTTATTATGGGAACAATATTACAAGTTTATAAAGTCGATAAACTAAGCAGTGGAGTGATTTAGCATAAATTAGGACAAACAGGACACATCAAAGTCTAACTGAGTCGCATATAAAATGTGTCACGTTTGCACAATTAATATAATCAACATTGTGTTGTCTGAGCTTCTAAATTTTAAAAATTTCATCAAGTTAACAGTTTGCTCTGCAGTTTATGTATTTCTGAACCTACATCCATTCTAAGCGATAAGCTTACTGGGAAAAAATTTGTGTCTATGTAGCCTATGTAGCAAAAGAATCTGATTGCTTCTTATTGGCCCCAGAAGCAATGAGTGCAAAGATCTTATAATATCTAGAGTGACATTGACTTTTAAGCCCCTGTGAGGCTTCAAGATAGGACCATTACGGTGAGATTCAATCCCACGATTAGATATGCATGTAGATATGTGAAATTTTATGTAAATTTATTTTCGGTTATTTCAGAGGTGGTGTTTTTTCCCTCTCTTTAGAGCTTGCCCTGAGAACCACTCAGACAAAGCCACTGATCTATTTACTCTGAAAGAGGCGAGGGAGAAACGAGAGGGAATCATCTGTAAGATGAAGATTGCTACCTTCAGTTAGGTAGCCTTTTTTTAAGATTTTAAAGATCCTACTGTGATAGCCACAAGATAATATTTTAAGCATCGACTTTGGTTGAACTTTGTGGATCTCAAAAAAAAATCAATTTTAATATTTTTGAATCTTTGTGTTAGGAAGCAGAGTTATATTGGTCCATGTAACTAGAGAGTGACCTTAATGAATCACATGAAAGTCTCTTCGGCCACACACAAGGAGTTCATTTTTCTGTTTTTTTTCTCTCTTGCAATGGTGTGCCCATTATTTAGTAAACTTTCAGCACACTATACAATGAAATTTGCTTAGTAGTATTTTGGACATTACATGACAAAGAAGTCATGAAATGTTCAAATAACTACAAGATAGCGCTCTCAACCCAAACCTTATTGAGAATCAAAGGTGAATTTGCCATGGCATATAGATTTCAAATATGATAATATTCCAACATTGAAAGAAAGCAGAGGAAAGAAAAGAAGATGTAAAAATATATTATCAGCCACGCTGAACCAGATGAAGGAATCTTTTTTATTACTTTGGCGTGGGCACAATCAGTATCAGCTTTTTTCAACCTATTGATACAGGATGATTCATCACTGCTATTTGCATGGCTCGAGTCCTGCTACAGAGCAGAACACTTTCAAATCATATTTAAGCTTGTGTAATACTAGGGCGAAGGCATTGCTATTGGCTTGTACAGGTGTATCTCAAGTTACACAATACTCCCTTGGATTTAACCCTCTTATCTTTCTCATGTTCTTCTTGGAATCATTTGAGATTTCTTTCTCCAGTAAACCTTTATCAAAGAGCATGAGAGAAACTGCAAGCCCTTTGGCTTTTGTAACACCTGAGAAAGAAACTCAGAAAGAAACTCTTTTGCACACTGGAAGGCATATATATATTGCTGATTTTTTCCCCAGCTTGTCAAACTGAAAATGTCATGAAAATCAAATATATCAAAATAGTTTTCAAAAGAGAAATGTCCATCTTTTCTTCTTTTGTATTGAGATAGTAAGAAAGGATAAAATCAACTTCCAAAAGCATTTTTTTTCAACATCTGAATCATTAAGAGCGGGAGGAAAACATATATGCTTCTTTTATTTTATAAATATTTACTGATAAATTAGAACTTAACTACAATATCGATGTAACAGTATCACAGAACAGGTCGAGTTTGAGCTCTGAATTGTTTAAGGAGTATTAAAATATCAAAACCAAATAAGGAATTATTCAAATCAGGGCATATGCATACTCTAAAATTTTAAATTTTAATTTTGTAAACATAATGAAATTCCATGCTCAAATTTTTGGCTTGATCTTGGACAAGTATGAGCTCGACTTATCCTGTTCTGTGCTACTACGCCATACATAGCCTAGCAGGTGTACCTGAGTTGTTCCAGCAGGGTCTCTCCTTCCCCAACAGTGTTGATAGCAGCTTCCACAGTCGTCTCTCTCTGCTGGTTGAACTGTGCCATCAACTGCTCAGCTCCCTCCACACTGTTGGCGAGCTCGGTGCTCTGCAGCTCTGTGTGCAGGTTCTCTAGCCAGTTGGTTAGCTGGTCGTGGAGAGGTCAGCATGAGGTCATATCATTATGAAAGCTTACAATTATCACATATAGGGGGAAAATTTACAATAATTTCCACAAAATAAATCTTATGCCTTGCAAAGGGATTTTCAATTATAGCTTTCACAAAAAGATCTCTTATGTTTCTAAGTAGATATTCTTTTGTGTTGTAGTAAAGACAAAGCGCAAACAATAAACTGAAACAACCATGTATTGTTTGATCTCATATGAAATAGTTTTGTGTTTTAAGCCACTAAACAGTTCAGTCAGTGAAGACTTGATCAGAATAGACTTGAATTCCAATTAAAAATTTACAGAAAATACTGGCTTAGTAACTGGAAAGACATTGTAAGGTTAACCTAAATTTAGGCTATCTCAGCTTAATTTAGCATTTCTTTTTCAACTAATGATAAAAGTCTTACAGATATAAAAAAAGCATTTTTATTTTACTTGAAAATAATGAAAATCTTTAATTAGATTTGATTTATTCTGAAAGATGCTTTGGCCTTGGAAGACTGTTAAAACCCTCAGTCTTAAATACTTTAAAGGATCAGTCACCTGTCAGTTAATGCATACTCCTACCTCTCTCCCTAGTTCTGTTGAGACATGAATAACAAATTATTTCCTGTTCTGCAAGCTGCGTTTCACTCCTGCTGAAAGTGCTTTTTTAAAACACAATTGATACTAGTTCAGGAACAAGGGTAAAAGTATAATCATTGCTTGTAATCCTTTTTTTTTAATAGTCTTTTTCTCACTTTTCAGTTTAGTTTTGCTTTTTGGTACATGAAGCAAGTGGAGCAAGTGAAAAAAAAATGAGACTCTTTAAAATTCTAGTTACTCCCAGTGGCAGACTTGAATCTTTACAAGCTAAAATGTTTCAGATAAAAAAAAATGCCTCAAGGCCACTGACCTCATGGACGTGGCTGTAGAAGATAACAGTCATGTCCAGCACGTTGCGCCGGCGCTGTAGGGAAGACAGGAACTGGTGCATGCGCTGCTCCAGCTCCCGAGCCTCACTGTAGATTTCGGTAGCGTCACATTCACCAGTTTGGGCGAGTTCATCTGCTGCTGCTAGCAATTTCTCAGCATTTGTGATGGTGTTCTGTAGAGATATAAAAATTGTTGGACATTTATTGCGAGACATTGGAAATGTAGCTCCAAGGAAGGTAGAAAATTTTTTTGGCTCTGTTATATATAATAGTAAGATATACAACACCCATGCCAGTCAGGTACCATTAGTGTAGGAGTTAAACTTCAACAGGCAGATTGAAATAAAGCTCAAAAGAATTTGGCCTCAATTTTCTTTCCCTTCTTTCTGTTTCGATATTTAAAAAAAATTAAAGCATTATTTTACAAAATATAATTGGATAAAATAATAGCTTTGCAAGCTCAAAGATCTTTGGGAGCAAAAGCAACAAAATTATGTTTAAAAAAAATTCAAGCACATTCCAACATTCTAGTAAATTTTTATTTCTTTACATTTTAAAACTGGATAACAACCTGCCTATTTGTCGCATATAATATCTACAAAAGAAAATAACAATAACTACATAAATAGCAATTATGATGATGATGATAATAATAATAATAATAATAATAATAATAATAATAATAATAATAATAATAATAATAATAATAATAATAATAATAATAATAATAATAATAATAATAATAATAATACATGATTCTTATCACATAAACCATACCAGAAGAGGTTATCCCAGAAATGTAACAGTACTAAAAGTTATTCTTATAATTACAACCCAAGAGCAATACTGATTTGAGCACTCACTGAACTAAGTTTATAAGCAAAGCTGAAGCTTTTAATAAACAAAAGAATGGAATTTGTTGTCTTGATTTCTGTGACTTGAACAGAGAGAAAAACATGATTATTGTCCTGGCAATAGCAGACTGTACAGTGCTGAAAGTACTAACATAATCCCATCAAAATAGTTTAACTTGGATTTAAATGAGCTGTTTATTTTATATTTCTCTCTAGAGTTCATTGCCATGAAACCACATGCAAAAAATATTACAAGGGTGTGAACTTCTCATAAAAAGTAATTGTATTTCAAGAGTAACACTTGAGGATCATGTGAAATGTATGCCACATACAGCCTTTGTCAATTGTGTTTATATAGCCTGCTGACTTAGAGAAACTACTCAAGTTTAAATAATGCAACTGATTCAAGTTTTATGCCATAATTGTTGCATGGGATGTGCTTTTAGATTTCATATCTGCATATTTTGTTACACTGCAAACTTGGTTTTCATGTACGATTTTAACTATGGTTTGATATGATGCCAAATACAAAATGAAAATGTGCTTATAAAATCAACAATTCAGCCACAATCTTTGATAAGTTAATAAAAGTATTGATTTCTGCTACTTGTGCTTTTATATTTCCTTCATCGGAAGGTCTTCTTGGGTTTTTTCAATCACTTTCAAGATGGTAAAAGACCACTCAAATGATGCCCAAGGCGAAAAAATCAATGCATAACACAGGGAGGCTACAAGAGATTCACGTGAGTAAAATCTCACATGTGTAAAGTCCTTGATGATAGAAGTGGATGGCATTGTAGACAGACAGATAAGAGGATGCTATTTTGAGCTTCACTGTTTATAAGCATTTTTTGACCCTTCAGACACAAGTGCATTTGACTCAACAGTTACCATGGTAAACAACAGTCATAGAAGTCATGGGTGTAAGTGTTTGTGCCCTTAAGCTTGTAAGAAAGGTTCAATTAGACACAAATCAAAATTTGCTACATTGACTTTTTAGGACTGTGTAAAAGTGAATTTTCTGCTCCTTGAAAGTTTGGAAAAGTTCAGACTCTGGCAAATTTATATCTGGAGCTACACTAAAGTAGTTTTAAAATGGGCCATCAAATAACAAAGTTTTATCTTTTGTGAGCTCTAGCTACAGCAGGTGTGAATGACTTGTGCTTGAAATACTTTGGAAAAATTGTTTCAAATAAGCCAGTCTTTAATATTTTATTTGTTTGTTTTATTGGTCTGATTTTATAATGTTTATGAAAAGCTTTTCAAGATGATTTAATAAAACATCTGACAAAGCAAAGCAGACCCCAAATTAACTGACATGCCACAACTAGCACCTTGCAAAATATTCTTGTTCTTTAGATCATAAAAATTCATTTTGAATTCTTTCAGTTCAAATTTCTATCTCCTGAGGATCTGATATCCAGTGACAAAAAAACATATGATTATTTCAAGACTTAGTTCATTTGACTTTGATTGAGGTATGCCTGTCTCCAATTCCAAAACTATAGAAGCAGCTGCCATCTAAATCAGCAAAAACGTGGAAAGTTCAAAATGATTCAGGCACAAAAAGACACATTTACTATTACTATTTACCTCTTTTTCTCTTCAATTAAATATGTCTGGACCAGGCAATTCTGCAATTTTACAAACTCATATAAATGAGGCAAAAGTATATTGATAAAAAAGTTTAAACAAAAGGAACAAAAATGATTTCTTGCACTCACTTACCCTTGCAACTGATTCAAAATGCTCATGGCTTTTCTGAAGGGCTTTTGCTCGCTGAAGGGATTTTCCTATAGATGTGTTTTTCTTCAAGAACACATCCCCATGGTTGTTGAGCCAGTCAATGACCTAAGAATAATAGGAAGATATTTAATAAAATCTACCATCTTTTTTTTTCATTGATTTTATGTTTGTTGTTTTTTGTTTTTTTTTTGAAATTTCAACATTGTGTTTAAAAATAAAAATTGGAATTCATGCAAGAACCCCATCTTAAACTAAGATATCTTATAACTATCGAAACAATTGAAGTTTAAGTTCAGTAGAAGACAGAATAGTATGGTAGATGCTGTCATGAAGACTAAAAATCAAAGACCAGGGAAAAAGCTGTAAACCAGGAGGAGGGTCTAGCTGATTAAAACCACAAAAGCAAAGTTACTAATCATGATATTGTATACTATCCTCACCAGAGTATGAACTGATTGCCAGTAAAACTAAATACATTCATGTGATACTAAACCTCAATTTACAAAACTCACATTATAACTCCCTTAGAGAACCATGAAGTTCGAGTAAATTTTGTTCTTCACCATTAGCAATAATCAAGTTGGTCAGTTTCTATCAGCATATCAAAAATGTAAATTTAGAAAAGGAACAAGAGAAAGGACACCCAATCACTAAACTAATACTTTATAATGAAAACAGTTCAGATTTTGCCACTGCTTGGATGTGCAGCTCATCAATGTGTTTGCACTATGTATAAGGTAATCATTTATAGACTTGAAAATATTACATCTTTAGCAGATAGAAATTGTTCTTAAAAATTGATGCATCATGGCAGAATCTAGATGTAGGAGAAATACAAAAGAAATCAATACATTATGGTTTTTCTATAGATCAAGGACAGTTTATGGAGTTTGCAATTTGTGAGCCCATTGAAGTGATCTAGACTTTCACAGACTGCTCACCTGTTTGACATCTTGTTGGAAGAGGCGTAGGCCTAAGCGTTGATGCAGTTTGACTTTTTTACCGTGCCAGATTTGCTCCAGGTGCCGCTGATGTGCAAGGACCTGAAGGAAATCACAGAGAGAAATGTGTCTTTTAGGCAATTTTCTTTAAATCACTTCAAGAGTATTGCAAAATAAAATTTCTCTTAACTCCTAAATGCATTGCTTAAAGTGAGAAACAGAATTTAATGGATACATAAGAGATTTATTTTCCATTTGATAGAGAAATGAATTAGAGATAAACTGGTTTTCAGAAAAAAGGATTTTATAGTAACTGGAATACTCTAAGTCTGTATGAGTTTTCAAGAACTAGATGAATTATACTAAAGTTTTGAAAGTAACAATTCTGTCATTCTATGATGAAAAAGAAAAAAGAAGAGAAAAATCTAATGCATGACACATGCAAATAACATTTTTGTAAAAAGCCTTTCAATCTGAAGACCATAATGAAAAGCATAACATAGCACTGACACTCATTAACAAGTCTCTTCAAGTCACATTCAAATCCAACGCTTTTTAAGCCAATGATCCATCTCCAATTTGATTAAGACTTGTCAGCTGTCGTTTTATGACTATGAATTTTTTTGCTCTTTAAATTAAAAGATCTTTAACTCTTGATTTCCAATGCCATAAAACAACCTTTGCTCAAAATGGGAACAAAGGCAAAGCTCCTTGAAAAACATCTCTTGCTTCTTTGGATTTGCCACTGACTATAAATGAATGGTGTTCAACATTTCATAAGCATAAGAATATATGCCTTCCAGTCTGAGGTATTTCTTCAGCTCATGGTTGAGGATCCTATCTTTGTGTTAGAGAGTTTCGATACACCATGCCATGGTGACACTTCACTTTCTGAGGTCCAGACAGCAGTTCTTTTAAAGTGCTGCCAGTACATTTGTTTATATCACTGTAATCTTTAGCCTTCCTACTACTTCAATAGTTCTCATTAATTATCACATATGGTAGCCAAGGATACTTCCCCTTTTGGACTGAAGGGCACGATAGAAAAGAGTTTATCGACCAATGGTACAGAAATCAGAGCACTATCATGACAACAGGAATTCTCGTCGCTTAAGCTGTAGTATCAAGTGAGCACTGACCTCATGCACAACGTCAAGCACATGACCAGCTGCCTCAGAGTAGTCTGCCTTTGCTGTGATCGAGTTTGCACTGCTTGATGTTACTGGGGTTTGCAATGTGTCCAACAAAGCCTTACCATCACCACAGACCTGATGAAAATAAGAAATACGTCGATATAAAAAAAGAAATTTTTAAAGTTCTTCTTTTGATCATCAATATAAAGATGGCATATGGTTATGAGAAGCAGCAGCAAAATTTGTTAAAACGATCTTTTAATACTTGTTCACAAGACATTAATATGTTTGAATGTTTTACATATAAAATGGAGCACTTTTAATACTGAACATAGTTGGGGTCAAGAGCATTTCTGCAATCAGGTTCATTCAAGTTGAGACACATATCATAGCTTTCTTTTTAAATGAAAGAAGGGCATCTAGGCAACTTTTATGTTACATCGACACTGGATGACATTTCTATCAATCTGCACTTAAATTTTCCTGAAATATACTCTATATAATAATGTGACTCAATTTTTCTGGACAGATATATAACTTGATTTGAAAGTGATGAAAACTAAATTGAGAAAAAAAAATATAAACATTTTTGTTTAGCTTTGAACTTAAAACCCCAAAGCTAATCATTCCAAACTCAAGACCTGACAATGTCTGGAAAAGAAACGGTTTGTATTTTACTTTCAGTACATTCAATATTTGCTTTCTTTGGGTGAATGTTACACAAGAATTTATTGAATAAGATAATAAAATGTATAATTATACTTACCTGAATAATTAAGGGTAGTGAATAAGTTTTTACCATTGTAAGAAAAATTATACCTTTATGAGCAAAAAGGATACACAATTTTATGAATCTTTGAAACATCATGCTAAAACATTTAACATTATACTGCCCTCTACTATTGTCTCACTCCATGGAACAGACCGGAAAAACACACATTTCCTTTTGCTAAGGAAATGCGTTCATTTTGCTAATAAAATTTAAAAGGGGAGTTAGTGTAAAGAGTTTGTCAATAGGGCGGCACTCTGAAATAAACTGCCTGACCGTACCTCTGCGTAGGTTTGACTAATGGTCTCTATGAGGGTCTGATGCTGCTGAAGTGCATCCTCCAGCTCCTCAATGCCAGATGGAATCTTGATGCTTTCACATGTGTTCTGCCACACTATCACTTGTGCCAGATACTGGGAAAGACACGAAAAAAATAGAATAAAGATTTCAAACAGAAACATTACATGCTGAAGTAAATTCTGAGCCGCACCCCAATATGTCAGTGGCCATGGCATGCAACAGTGCAACTCAGGCACCCCATCAGGTTTGACTTTGAAATTGAAGATCTGATTGCTGTGGCGTTTCATTGCAGTGTTTAATAGTTCTTAACTTAATAGTTGGACATGAGTCTCGATGTTTAGTAGTGCATAAGTAAGCAAGTTACAAAATATGCTGCCAGGCTATTGCTAGCTTTATGGACGGATTTCATTGTTGTTAAAAACTAATGCGTTTCTTTGAAGGGAGCGTGATAGAATACAATGTAAATAAAGTCACATTCCCTCAAAGAGACAGAGTCCCAAAGATTGAAAAAAGAGCATCTGCTTATGATTAAATAAACTCGACAAAAAAAAAATTGGGAAAGTTGATTTTACTCCTGTTGGTTTTTTTTTGGTTTTTTTAATACCTTCAAGGTCAAATACAAGCATAATTGTGAAAAAGATTTTTCTAATCAGTGTTTGGATTAAAAGAAAAAATTGGCATTTTTTTCCAAAAAAATTGAAAGCCAAAGAAAAAAAAAGAAAACAGCACATATGAAGGAAGGAGTTTGAATATAAAATGCTTGATATAACAAACCTTAATCCAATTAAGCAAAATAGCATCCAAGTGAAAAGTACAAAAAAGAAAGGAAGTAACAAATTACCTGTTCAGCCTTTTTGTGGAACACGACAGACATGCGTAGGACTGTGCTCCTGTCCTCCAAAGCTGCAGCAAGACTTTTCCACTCTCTCTCCAGTTTGCCTCCCTCCATGCGTATTGTGTTGGATGCGTAGTGGCCAGAGTCACACATGCGTTGAGCCATGCCGAGAATGCGCTCAATATTTACATAAACATTCTGAGTTGAGAGACAGCAGATAATAATTTGTCATATAACTTATTTTAATCACCCTGTCTTGATCAATTATATTGGTAGTGAAACACATCCTTACCTTCCATGACCACCCTATAAAGTTAAGAGTTTTGCAAGGGTATCTAAGCTGTACAGGATTGTTTCATGTATGACCTGTGGGATTTTATGAACTGAAAAAAAGTAGACTACAGACAAATCTCAAAAGCATATTACTGTGCGTCTTGGAATTTCTGAAGTTTCAAAATTCAATTATAAGACAAAGAATCTGTCTGAGATTTCATTTTGTCAAAATTTGCTAACCCAATCATTTTCAAATAACTATATAACCTTCAATTTGATGTTGGAATAGAAAGCTTCTGCAGATAAAAAAAAATTCTTTTTAATTTAAAGAAAGACTTATGAATGTGAAAATCATATCATGAAATGATTTGCGAACATAAAAAAGTAAGAAGTATTTTTTTTAATTTAAGGTGTTATTCTTAAAAATCACAAAGCTTTAAAAGATAAAAACTGTACAACAAAGATCCTTTTTCTCTTGCCAAAAAGAAAATGAGATTCCTATCTGTTGTGGAATGTTAATGTTAACACATAAAGTGAATTCAAACTGATGTTTACCAAAGCCAATCCATGTTATAATCTTCTCACTGGGACTCTTCTAGAGATTTACTACAATTTCTAAGTCTCACCTCGGCACTAGTTGCAAACTGACAGTGCTCTGATTCAAGTTCTACTGCCATTTGATGACATGTCCCGATCTCTGTGTAGTTTACAAGAAACAGATCACGGTTGTGGCTGATCCATTCAAACATCTGAAATATATTAAGCGAATATCTTCACTTATTTCTCCAAGCAGACTTGCTAGCAGCAAGTGATCCCAAACTGCAAACTATGCACTTGCCTTTCGAAAGCAATGACAACAGTTGTAAAAAATGATAAACAATAAGTGAAGTTTAATTATCAAAATCAGAAATGAGCTCTTAGGAAGAAAATGTTTAGTCAGCAGAGATTAGTTTAAAAAGTGTAAAAAATGAAAAATTTTGTTTTCAAATTGTAACATACATGTATAATTTAGTGAATTAAGTAGATTTACTTATATGGTCCTCAAAATATTTCTCGATTCAAAAAACATTGAATTTATAATAAGGAAAGCATGCTAACAAATGTTTTGTCTGTATAACTTAACATTTATTTGGGGTTCTGTGTTGAATTTGTGTGTGTGTGGGTGTGTGAAACATGACGCAACTGTAACATCCATTAGTTCTAAGAAAACAGAACTTCTAGTTTTTTCACCTAAAATCTCTTTTAAACACTGCCCTGTTTCATTGTGTTTTCTAAAGACTTAATACTTAGAAAAAATTTTCTTCAGTCTTCTCAACATTGATAAAAGTTGCACTTTATGATCAAGAGTTGTTAAAGAAATATTATGATTTTTTCAAAATTTTCAAATGCTGAAAAGGAAAGCAAAAAATGTGATTTTCAAAGGTTGATTATCAAAATTGAAATTCTTGCTATTTGGTTCATTAAAATTGATAAGGTGAAGTTCCATGAAAAAACAGCTTAAAAGGGGACATGTAGGGAGATAAATTTAATATTAATATTGATGCAATTTGAGCAATAAAAGTTGATCATGAACTATCATTGCTGAATAAGCATAAGGGAAAGTAATGTTAAGATTAAAGTCAATAACTCATAAACACACTTGGGGATTTTGTGGTTTTTTGATCGTTATGAAGCCAAAAAAAGTTGCTTTGCTCTGAATGTGATGTGAAAAAGTCATAAGAACCTTCTCTACGTCCTCCTCAAAAATCCTCAACTGAAAGCACTGTTCAAGCCTCATCTTCTTCACACTCCACAGCTGGTTGAGGTGCTGCTTCGTTGACTGCAGATTGTCCAGGAGTTGGGAGATCTGAGGAACCGCTGACTGGAAATCTGCGTTCCCAGAAATGACATATCTGCGCCCCCCAGACCCTGGCAAAGTTTCAAGAACAGTTTGATAAGTAACAGTGTAGACTGCTTGTGATTCACAACAGGTAAGATGATCGAAAGCTTGTGAGTTGATTGTAATGAGCATAAAATTTGTTAATGAACAGTATATAGTATGTTTAGGATGCTTTGGATAAGCAAATAAATGCTTTCAAACTAGAGCCCACTCAAAATAGATGCTTTTTTTCTTCTCCTTTGGCTTTAAAATGAATTATCTCTAAATGCAGGAAATACTTGTTTTTTGATGCTTTTTTTTGTGTTTTTTTAAATATTTTTGAAGGATAAAAGAAAAATATACAAAAACAAACGTTTGACTGTTTCTACTTTATTCTGGATTGCTAATGTATACAAGATTGTTATCCTAAAACTACTGGTTTCTATATTCTCAAAGTATATGCTCCAAATCTTTAAGAACATGATCAATAATAATCCAGAGTTGTTTCTTGCAGTTCTTATCTTTTAACCTCTTGAGCATATTTTGTGCCTCCTGAAGTCAGCATACTCAAAAAACTATTTGACACGAATTGCGTTCACATTGTAAATATTTTCACCTTTTACCTCAGTTTTAATGCTTAACGAGTTATGTTTTAACTATATATAAATGAATATCTCAGTGTGAAGCATGTGTCTTCCCTTACCACTATATTCACCAGTAATTCTCTGCAAGATGTGGTGACCCTCCATGGCCAGCTGTTCCACCGGAGCCATGGTAACCCTCTTCTTCAACTGATTGTGCTCTTCTAAAACCATCTGGGCTCCATTCAGATCGTCCGGGAGTTCCGGGTTTGTCAGGATTTCACCAAGTGCTCCAAGTTTATCGAGCAGATCTAAAGCTTTCCAGATGAATTCCTCAAGCATCTGTGGATAAGATTATTGGTATTGAAATATGGATTTATTATTTTTTAATATTTGATGATAGTTTTCTTCTTTCTCAAAACCCAAGATGTCAATCAGCTTTGAAAATATCATTAACTTCAATCATTAAAACAGTAATAGTGAACTCTGGAGGGGGGGGGGACGGAAACAGCAAAGACTAAAACAATTCCTTCTAGAGGCCATTTAAGTATTTAACCCATCGCCTGCTTTCATGGTTCCCTGCAGGTAGGGAGGAAAACTGTACTGTTGCCACTGCCAGTTAGCTTCTGGACAGAGTGTCTGGCAGTGTAAAATACCTGTGTTTGTACAGCGCATATTGAAATTTAATTACATCAAAGTGCCTAGATAGGCTTTTAATGCAAAAAACAACAAATTATAAGTAATACTTATTCTGCTCTCTTTACACCTTTTTTTAAATATATGTTTCAGGGTTTTATTGAGTTTAGGGCAGGACAAGATATAAACATAGGCTTTGTGACAAGTTTTCAAAGAGAGATTGATTGGATACCATATTTCAGTTTACAATAAATTGGATGTACAATGAAAGTAAAACAGATACATGATTAATTTAGTGTGTTGTGTATGTATGGGAGGGGGGAGAAAGGAAGGGAGGAAAAGATTAAAACTCATTTAGAATAGCTTGGTCTTTAATCTAAGCTAAAGCCCCGAGAGTCAGAGCATAGTCCTGAAGTACCCATCTCATAACATGGTACCATCAGACATACCAAAATTGAAATTTGTTCTTCACACCTCAAGGGTTCTGGGTTTAATTTCAATAGTTCAGAGTAGGAGAAAATGCTGCCTTTTCATTGGTTGATATTCTTAGAAAAGATAAAATACAAAGTCTACTGAGATAGGGTGATCAGAAGATAATGATGTTTAAACAGGCTTGCCAGGGAACACATAATTTTATGGATGCTACTGCACTCAGCTCAGAGCCTCATCGCCCACGTTTATGCTGGTAACAGAGGCCAGGTTACTTTTCCAGCAAAGCTAACATGTGGGCGCTGCGCAGAAGCACGGATAACTTTAAAAACATCACTTTGCCTTAGGTTCTTTCACTTTTCTGTCCTCTACTTAGATGATAATTTGAGTTGTTTTTATTTTAAGAAGTTTGCTTGCTTTAAAAGTACACTTAGATTGTCTTTAATTGCCCAGCAAGTGTCTCTTTTTAATACAGTATATATTGTTAATGTATACTTGAGTATTCTAGATATTTAATGGAAAACTCTAAATTCCATCATATCATTTTTGGTCTCCTTTTAACTTAGGTTTTTTTTTTTCAGCTAGATTCATGACATTTGTCCATAACTTTACACTAGTTTTAGAAAGCTGAATCTGTACCATAAATTCCTACTTAACACATTTGTGTGTGTGCCTGGGAAAAGGGCCCATATGTCGGCAGATATGGATTATGAGATAATTGCATTTTAGATTGCCTGGATCATGCTGAACATTTTGCTTTTTAAATTTTTCAGATATCTTTATTAGTTCCTGAGATATGGAATTTTTTGTATGAAAAAGTACGAAAACATAGTTTTGAGAAAAACGGCTTTAAAGTTTCAACACTTTTATTTTACAAAAATTAACATGAAAATGGGAATTGAAACCTTTCCAAAGATAAATACCATTAACTAATCATATAGAGGCATAATCACAGTAATATTAAGTTAAATAAAGTAGCATTTTTAATAGTGAGAGTGAAAAAAAGCTTTTTTTTCTGAAAGCTATAGAGAGGAAGTAATTGCGGAAAATGGTAAATTGTCATTATTGTGGAAAGAATATTCTTGGCACTTCAAAACTGTTTTGCAACAAAGAAACTGACTCTTTGAAGAAAGAAAAGCAATATCACATAGTATAAAATCATGAAATTGAAGTTTTAAGAGAAAATCTGAAAAGAATTAAAGATTAGTTGATGTATTTAGGTGTGATCTGTTTGCAAAGTTAAGGTCACTCAAAAAATAGGTAAGTTGTAGGAAGATGAAATTTTTTAAAAAATAATAGGCATCCAATGGTATATATCTCTTGTGTAAAATTGGTTTACACTTTTTTTGTAAGTTCAAGTGATTTTATGTTATAAAAACTAAAGTCTCATACAAATCATAAAAAAATATTTTGTAAAGGCAGCGCCTGATAAATAGCTCAAAAGATGACTGGGCTATTAAATTGAAGAAAAAATTCTAGAATAGTATTTGTACAGGCCACACACTAACATAACACACTTGCATAAACAACATGTTGCATCAGTAAAAAAAAAAAGAAATTAAATTTATCTGTTAAGCAAAATTAAATATGAATTTATTTTTAGAACCAAAGGGTAACTCTTCCAAGATGAGGACAAACACAACTGATAAGTTTTCATAATTAATTTTTACTTGCCTCTTCCTTTCCCTTTCCCCTTCCCTTTCTTTGCAATCCCACTAGATGTACTCCCAATATCTGTTGTCTTTGCTAACTTTGCAACTGGCTCAAAAGTTTCCTCTCTGTCTAAACCTGTCTCACTTGGCTGTTTTTCTTTAGGAATTGGAGCAACTAAAGATTTTAGAGAATCAGGCTGGTTCACACTTCGCTGCATTTGAATAGATCTTTGTTGACTGTACCAACAAAGACCAGTGGCTGATTTCTGATTTTTGATGAAAGGAAGCAGATCATTCCAAATTCTTAAAAAACTCCTCAGAGATATCTTCTTTTGTCCACATTCATCCACAGTCTCTGCATACTTCCCATACACAAAATGATGAGAACATTCAGTAGGCAAAAGTTTGCAATCAGACTTCCAAGCATACGGTGTGCGGCCTGGCAGGATAATCGCATTAGCTTCAGCAAAATTTTGAATAAAATTGAAGGCAAATTTGACATCTTCAAAAGAAAGAGCATGTGATGGTTGTTTTTTTGTTGATTTGTGAATCCTTCTTTCAACTCCATTTTCTTTATATTGCTTGAATAAATTTTTAGTTTTTTTTCTCCAATGCTATGCAGATGCATAAAAAAATTACGACAAATCTCAAAACCTTTATGTCTGTAAATCAAGCGCTGCCTTTCTCTCACTCTCTGCTTTTTTTTCTGTCTCACTGTTTCCGCACTCATATGCACACTACTCAATCTTCGCCATCAAGACCAGGTCCAACACTTGTCTCGTTTTGCCAATGTACTGCAAGCGGCACCTTGAAACTTCCACGTCATCAAAGAATGTGTGACAGGGCTGACCATTGTTCCGCTTGCAGTTACATGGTGAAACTTGTGGTGCCTCTAAGGCTGGTTGGAATTGGGGGTCGTTCGGGGCTGGTAGCAGTACCGAGAGGTCCTCAATAATGTTATGATCTTCAGAGGGGTCATCTGGAGTGGAAAAGAAAAAGAGAAAAAAGAACAAAAAATAATTAGAATAATGCACAATAAAAGTTTATCATGTATTATGTAGGTATAAAGGTGTAAAGGTTTTGAAACAAGAACCTAGATCTAGATCCAGACCTTCATCTAGACTTAGATCCAAACCCTAGCCTTACTCATTGAAAATTTAGACATAAAGAATAGTTACTTGTTTATCATTCATTTCAATGAGCTAAATGTAACTAATTTTGCCTACCTGTAGACTCATCAGAAGGAACTGGTTGTAAATCTGTCTGTGTGGGTATAGGTGAGGTCTCCTCATCCTCTACTCGATGATAAGTCTAGATCTAGACCTAGCTCTGCTTCTTGAGCATCATCGTCCTCTGGGTCATCCAAAAAGTATGATTTGATGACTTCACAAAGGGCATAATCTTCAACAACATTGTTGAGGCCAAGTTGAGTGGCGGTGTTGAGAAGACGAGCAATCTACTCCTCTCTTGGAGTGTCGTCACTAGGACGCTGCATCTTGACAACCAACCCGGAAATGAAAATTTTCAGCTACCTAGCTATGAATTTTGGCTTTTATTTTAATTTAAAAACTGCTTCAACTAATATAAAGATAAAATTTATAAACTAGAAGTTTTGGAGCGTCCACATCAAGAAGGAATTAAAATTTTGAGCCAATTTTGATAGTTTAGACTGGGGTTCAAATGAGGGGTATCTGGTAATTTTGATGTCTGCTAGCAGTCTAAGATGCGTAAGTAGTCTCCTTGGAATGTAAAGATCCCGATTCATGCGCACTAAGTGTCAAAGTGTAGGGGAAATAACTACGAAAAATTTGATACCAAACATGATAGGGTTAGTATTCATCTAATGGCCATCATCGGCGAATAAAGAGGTGGTGTTATTTTGTTATTTTTAGCACAAATTTTAGGATTTTATTCGTGCATAGACCTTACAAAACCATGAAATTTAGATCTTTAAATGTGAAATTGGGCACTAATCTTTTGGAATATGGTTTAGAAATGGTTAAACTTTCATATTATGATGAAACTACATTTTTGACCTCCAACACCCTATTCACCTTTATTGGCTGATATCTCGAAATCGCCCCCACCGACATATGGGCCCTTTTCTCAGGCACACACACATTTGAGTCAAGATTTCTAGATTAGATGCTTGCAATGAACATTGAAAAAAATACATTGTGAGAGAAAAAGAAGATACACGCCTGATAAAACTGCATTATTTGAACTGCTGATCTGGCCACAATTGAATATTGTTTGTAATGAATTGATTCATACTGTGTGCTGAATCATTTTCAATTACAGTTGATTATTCTTTTCAATAAAATCTGTACCTACACTTTTCTAACCTCAAGACTATATTGTCTAAAGCTTTAACTATTTGAATTAAGTATCAAGCAATAGTCTAATATCCTGAACATCATTTATATAACTATACAGTCTGCGAAACAAGCCAGAAACTTGTTCTATAATGGTAGCTAACAGCAGCTATTCTTCAAGGATTCAAGGACACCCAACACTTGGTGAAAATTGCATGAGAAAAGGGCAAAGTCAACCTATTATAAAAGATGTGGCATATCAGTGTGCTAAACACTGTTTGTATGTTTATGAGAGCTATTTGATCTTGGTGATTGGGACAAGGCTGCTTATAATTCTAAACTTTTAGAGAAGGGTTTATTCTGCAATGGTTAAGAGAAACTAAAATTTGAATCTTTGTGGTTGTAGGGAAGAAACATGGAAAGATTTACCCTCTTTTAATCTTTTTATCTACTATTATCAGAAAAATAGATAAAAATGAGAACATCCTCTATTGAAAAGATACAAAATAAGCATCCACGATAACAAAAAAGGCTTAATAAATATGAAAAAAATATATGGAATTTACCAGTCTCAGTTGTATCCACTGTTCATGATCATATTCCAGTGTTCCATCAAATTCTCTTGTGAGTTGTGTTGGTTCAATTGCTTTGTTTAGACTATCCAAGGATATCATGTTGGTCTGAAGATTATGGAAAAAAGGATCAAATGTTTTTCAACCTTCAAAATTATTCTTATTCCTTCTGTAAAAATCTGTGCTTAAACAAATAGGATCTTAAGGGCAAAAACATTTTAAAGATGTTGGCACCAAATAAATAAGAAGTTATTAAGTGAAGCAAAAGAAGTGGATATGTAATTATTTCATATATTCTATACAAAGTTTTTGGAAATATTA
Organism: Elysia crispata; assembly: GCA_033675545.1. NCBI lineage: Eukaryota > Metazoa > Mollusca > Gastropoda > Plakobranchidae > Elysia > Elysia crispata. The sequence goes on along the minus strand of JAWDGP010000122.1, from coordinate 167,801 downwards.
AACATATTTCAGAGAAGTAAAGGTAACGATGATTTTTATGGACTTCAATGATCAGGTATGATTGCTTAATTTTTAATATGTGAACTTAATATGGCTCTCAAAGAAATCTTGTAACTTTCAAATGAATATTGGTGCAAACCTCAAAATTGTATTTAGAACTGCCCAAGCTGGTTCTTTGCTTCTCCCAAAATTTTTCTGGTTTTATGATGAAAGCCATATTGATATTGCCTGGGAAACACTCCTGAAATAGCAGAAAGGTTAATTTGTTTCTTCTGTTTAATGTTACTAAGTAAACTGAGTTTAATAGTTGACTCAAATCTAAAATCTCAATGAAAATAAGCAAGAGTTTTCTATCACATGCACATTTCACACACACAAAAAATGCACTTAAAACCAAAACCAATTTGAAATTCCCTAACTTCAACTGTATTTACAAATCAAGTCATTGTAAATTTCAGCAAGCTTTAAGAAGAACATAAAAGTACTAGAAATTTTCCCCCATTTTTCACTCACCTAAATAAAAAAGGGTTGAAAAATAGGCTATATTGTTCATTTACATCAATCATCTAAAACTTTTATTATGGCGTAAATTGTAGTAAACCGTAACAATTTAGAAAATCAAACATAAAAGATGTTCTCCGCGATCTTAAAAAATGATATGTTTTGCAATAAACATTATTAAGTAAATGAATTGTTAATAATGAAGTGAAATGAGAGAAATAGCTCCATTGAGAAAGCCTGAAAAGAAAAAGCCACAATAATCAGCTTTCATTTGGTAAATTTAGGCAGCAAAGTGTGTAGCCCTTGAGCTTAATAATAAGGTGTAAAATCAAATATTTTTGACAGTTTGTTACATGTGATATTCTAAAAAATGATTACACACTTTCCCTGCTTGCTAATCCTGGAAACTACATGGTTACTTTTTTTTTTGCTGAGATAAGGAATCTTTCTCGCATCTTTTTGAAAAAGTATGAGAAGGTGGAAAAAATCTGCTTTTCAACGTTGTCTTTTTTTATTCAAATTACTAACAAGTGTCCTGGATATTTCATTAGTCCTATTGCAATACCATAAGACCACCATAAGTTTTTCTCAATCATTAAAATTCATGTATGGCATTAAAAAAAAAAAAACTTTAAGTTAAATGAAAGGAAAAGAAGCAGTGAAGCTCACTGTCAACCAACCTGTAAAGCCTTTAGCACTGGCTTGACAGTTTCCCACTTGGTGCCCCTCATATCAAGTATCATGGTGAAGCCTTTGTCACGCACTTCATCACTGAAACAAACAACAATAAAATGGTTCACCATAAACTTAATTTGTTTGGAAAAATTTTCAGTTTTCTGAAGAATCATATAGGAAATAATTCTGGAGAATAGATTGTCTTCTACAAAGCTGTGCAGGGTTCATTCTGTACCAACATTAATGGGCATAAATTTAACAACCTTCCATATCACCTCAATACCCATCATTTTGCAGTTGTAACTGTGAGGCCTATTGGGGCACAAAAGTGTGACCCTTGCATCATAACATAATACAAAAGTAAGTAAAAGATTCAAAGGATGGTTAAAACATTTGCCAATTTAGTTCTCACAAATACTTGTATCATGTATGAGAGGTGCTAGTCTAACTCAAAAACATCACCTTTGCCAGCATTCTGATTGATGTTTTCTATAGAATTTTAAGTTTAAACCCACATTTATCTCCTTCGAATAAAAAAAACACACAGAATAAATTTGATTCATACTTTAAGGTCTGTTAATTCTTAAAATTTACCAAATGTGTGTTAAAATAAGGCTTTAAAAAAATTGTATCTATATAAATATCAATATTATGAACCCAGGGTCAAAAGCAACATTTCCAAATCAAAATAAGATCTAGAAAAATTCCAAAGTATAATTATTAAGGGTAAGAATTACTGAAGTAGAAAGTAGAGAATTTGACAAAGTTTTTGAGGCACTCTTTTTTTTCAAAACAGCAAAAGAGTTATTGGGACATGCATTTTTTTTTCAATCACTGAAACGTTGAGAAAACTCATCATATTATTTCAATCCTTAGGATTGGGTGCAAAAAAAAAAAAAAAATCTTTAAGGCAAGAGAAATTCCCTTACCTAGGCACACTGGCTAGGTATGTCATAAGTCTTCGCAGATCCTCATGCTTCAACCTCTCTGGGTGAGTGTGTGATGGAAAGGTCAGGATTGGGCCTCCTCTTCTATCTCGCCCACCTGCAATGACATCATTTCCATAGAAAATCATTCATTGAAAGCCCTGATGAAAATAAAATGCTCTCCAAAGAATGTAAAACTGAAGAAAAACAAGATTTTTAAGATAAGTGTTCAACAGAATTATGAAAACAAATTGGATTAAAACTGAAAATTGTTCCATTCCTTTCTATCATCTCTTTACATATTCCTAGTAAAAATGAAAAATAACCAGAGAGATCAGCATTTCATAATGTTTTCTATGCTTCATCAAAGGAAAAAAAAAAACTCATTTTCTTTTATTTGTGACGTCTTTCATCACAAAATTTCTAACTGAGATGCAAAGTTTTAAGATTTTAAACTTTTAAAATTTATGAAATATATTGATATAATAAGTTTTCATTACAAAAAAAAATTTAATTTAAGATCTTTGAAATTGGGCCTTTTATGCATATAATCTTTAAAGTCTTAACAGACGAAGAGTGTGAATTTTTTTTTTATTTTATCAAGATTGAAATATAAATTTTTCAATCAGTTGAACCCCAAAAACAGTTGAATTAACATCTGCAAAGTATGAAATACATGGTTGAGGACACAATGATTAATCAAGGAATACTGATAATTAATTAACATTTATATTCAGTCAAAATTTAAAGAAACTCATCACTGACCTGATAGGTAGGCTACACGTTCACGCAACACATGAACAATATCAGCTGCTTTCAGCCCATCATTTCTTCGACCACCTACAACAAAATAAAATTCCATTGAAACATCCTACTCTGTGGTTTTGATGCTTTGAAAATACATGATAATTGTCATGTCTCAAAATTTGATCATTGATATTTAAAAACATCTTGAAGGAAAACATTCAGAAAATTTGAGTTTTCTTATAATGCTCATTTCCATGCCTATATCCACTTAAAATTAACCAATACACATCAAACAAAATGTTAGTTTCTTTAAGTAAAATTTTGGTTTAGAAGTTTAAGCAATGATGGAGCATGATGCAAAGTAAATTTTCATGGCAAAACTCAGTTCTAATATCTCTGTTTAAAACAGTGGGGTTTTTTTCCCTGCACAAAACTTACTACATTTAAGTCTTTTAAGGCTGTCCATTGTTTGGTGCCTCAGTTGATATTTTCCTTTTGCTGAACATCTTACATTACTATTTTGAATGAATGCATTACTTTGAACTGAAGCACTCTGGGCCTAATTTTAATCTTCAACAAAGTAGACCTTGATATTTTTCACTTCACATATTTATGTATACAGGCAAATTGGTGCAAGGGATTTTTGCAGGATTTGGCAGCACAAGTGCAGAAAAAAATATTTTTGGTGAAGTTTTATATCACTTAAATCATCTAGATCTAGATCTAGATCTCTAGATCTATAGCCTATATTTTCAAATGAGAATTCTAAAATTAAAATTTCAATGGTAATCAGATGTACTGAATATTCTTGTTTGGATATTTTGTAGATCTAGGTTAATTTAGATCTTTAGTCTTGTGATTCAGAAACCTCAAATATCATGTATTTCAAATAAAGGCTTTTATTCTAGATCTAGAGATGATCTTGAAGTCTAGAATCTATCTAAATCTCTAGATCTCTAGAGACAGATCTAGATCCAGATTCTAGTTCTCTAGTTCTAAACTTCTCTAGATCTAGATCTTGATCTAGCTTTTAAAGAAAAAGGGAGTATCTAAATTCTAGAGATCTATAAACAGATCTGAATTTTCAACAGTATATATGTTCAAACCATTAAAAAAAGATAATAATAATAATAAAGACTAGATCTATCATTCATCAATCGTTTATTAATTTTTGTTGCTTTCTCGGTTTGGACAAAGGGGAAATAACCATAAAATGATGCTAATAACCGCTTCAGATAAAATTTGTTGAAAAAACTTCATTGTTCTCGCATTGGTGAACATAATCTTAGGAAGAAAAAAAAAAAAGATTATGTGAAATGAATTGAGTTTTTATAGCCAGAGGAATATTTGTCTTTTTTTTTCTCAATTCCCAATAAGCATGAAAAATTCTTTCTCCGGCACCAAGGAGGAAATAGTCTGGCATGGCACCGCTTCCTCTTTGAGAGTTCAAGACGAGTCAAACAGAAGCTCACGAGATGCTTCGAGCACTGGTTGGTACTCACTTAGAACCCTCCTCTTCCATTCTTACCTGGCCGATAATAATACTCCACATCCTTTTCAGCTCCTCCCTCTGCACCTTGATCACCTGAGCTCATCTTTTAAATTTTGGCATGACTTTCTGGTGATAAACATAGGTCTTCTCTAAACGGTTACACATCTTCAATTCGTAGTCTGACAGTCAGCCATTGTAATAACAACATTTCGGCAATGTTCGGCAATTTCCGTAGCTACCGGATGTTGATTAGGTTTGTCCGCTACTGTTCAACTGAGCGTATCGCTTGTACAAACCGTTCTTTCACACTGTCTTTGTTCATATTTCATAGAATTTGCTCCCCAAATAGAACACAACAATTTCCGACACACTTTAATAGAAGTTTGATCATTAAAATCGTTACGGTAGTGGGAGGGGATGTTAATTTTAAGAGAATGTATAGATCTTCAAAGAAGGCCTGATAGTCTAGAACTGTAAGGGTGAGTCAGCCCGCTAGGGGGAGTTTTTATTCAGAACAGGAGCGGCCCAAGCCAGCATGCATGCTTTTGACCGCGGTCGCGCGTGCGAACCTTGCGAGCCAGTCATACTACACACACGCAAACTAACCAGAACCCTTTATCGCAACACATTCATGATTCCTAGCAGTGGGAGGAGGTGCGTGTAATATTTCAAATTCCAAGGCAGTTTTTGACGTATCGGATAGAGGTGGAAAGATTAAATTTCGAGTGTAATGAATACAAGCTTTGCTGATTATTGAAGTCTTAAATTTAGTGTTTTATTGTTCGTTCCTAATATTGTTTCGCTATCATCTTTTTTTTTTCTTTTCTAATCGGTACTTTTTATGTTGTGGCCGTCTTATTGAGACCTCCTTTCAAGACATGATTGGCTTGATACCTTTCTCTCTCTCTCTCTCTCTCTCTCTCTCTCTCTCTCTCTCTCTCTCTCTCTCTCTCTCTCTCTCTCTCTCTCTCTCTCTCTCTCTCTCTCTCTCTCTCTCTCTCTCTCTCTCTCTCTCTCTCTCTCTCTCTCTCTCTCTCTCTCTCTCTACTGTCACTTTATCTACCTCTTGTTCTTTCCTCCTTTTCCTCTTCTCCTTTTTGTATACATACATATATATATATATATATATATATATATATATATATATATATATATATATATATATATATATCTGACTACCTATTTATCCATCTACCTATCTAAAGATATATGTTTTTATCTACCTTTCGTATCTTTCTATCAATCTATTTATTTACCTATCTATCATCTATATATCTAACTTTCATTGTGTGTTTGTGTCCCTCTCTCTCTCTCTCTCTCTCTCTTTCTTTCTATTTATCTCGATCTAAGCAGCCAGCACATTACCTATCTAGTATCCTCGCCCTCTTACTCTTTTCCTTTTCCATTTCTTTCTGTGTTTGTATGTTCCAATAAATAGGTAGCTAACTGTTTCTGTGGCTACTCATATATCTAAGTATTCTATCTATCTATCTATCTATCTATCTATCTATCTATCTATCTATCTATCTATCTATCTATCTATCTATCTATCTATCTATCTATCTATCTAACTATCTATCTATCTATCTATCTATCTATCTATCTATCTATCTATCTATCTATCTATCTATTTATCTATCCATTTGATTGTAAATATATCTGTAATTTATCTTTCCCTCTCTTACTTGCTCTCTCTATCTCTCTCTCTCTCTCTATCTATCTGTCTGTTAGTCTTTCAATCTATATTCTATTTATGTATCCATTTGATTGTAAATGTATCTGTAATTTTCTCTCTCTTTCCCTGCCTCCCTTTTTCTCTCTTTCTTTCTCTCTCTGTCTATATATATATATATATATATATATATATATATAGTATATATGTGTGTGTACTCTGTGTATATTTATCTTTTTACCCCTCTATCTATCTATCTGCTTATTTGTCTACTCTCAGTCGGTTATAGAACCTGTATTGATACACCGATATCGATCTATCTTTTTTTCTGTTGTACTCAACGCAGGTCCTATACCTTACGGTTTCCAACTCTTCCCACCTAGCTATTGCACCATCCATCTAGTCATCCCTATTCCTCTGCTTCATGTTTTCCGGCTCTTTTCACCAACATATTTCACTATGTATAAGTTATCCTTCTTTTTCTACTTCATGTTTTCCGGCTCTTTCCACCTAGCTATTTTACTATCTATCTAGTTATCCCTATTCCTCTGCTTCATGTTTTCCGACTTTTCCCACCTAGCTATTTTACTATCTATCTAGTTATCCCTATTCCTCTACTTCATGTTTTCCGACTTTTCCCACCTAGCTATTTTACTATCTATCTAGTTATCCCTATTCCTCTACTTCATGTTTTCCGACTTTTCTACTTTATGTTTTCAAACTCTTCCCACCTAGCTATTTTACTATCTATCTAGTTATCCCTATTACTCTACTTCATGTTTTCCGACTTTTCTACTTCATGTTTTCCGACTTTTCCCACCTAGCTATTTTACTATCTATCTAGTTATCCCTATTCCTCTACTTCATGTTTTCCGACTTTTCTACTTTATGTTTTCAAACTCTTCCCACCTAGCTATTTTACTATCTATCTAGTTATCCCTATTCCTCTACTTCATGTTTTCCGACTTTTCTACTTTATGTTTTCAAACTCTTCCCACCTAGCTATTTTACTATCTATCTAGTTATCCCTATTACTCTACTTCATGTTTTCCGACTTTTCTACTTCATGTTTTCCGACTTTTCCCACCTAGCTATTTTACTATCTATCTAGTTATCCCTATTCCTCTACTTCATGTTTTCCGACTTTTCTACTTCATGTTTTCCGACTTTTCCCACCTAGCTATTTTACTATCTATCTAGTTATCCCTATTCCTCCACTTCATGTTTTCCGATCTTCCCACCGCGCTATTTGACTACCTATCCAGTTTTCCCCTTGCACCATCGATTTCTCTGTTTATGTGTTGGTCTACCCCTCCCCCTCTCCTCTCATTTCCTCGTTCTCTCTCTCTCTCTCTCTCTCTCTCTCTCTCTCTCTCTCTCTCTCTCTCTCTCTCTCTCTCTCTCTCTCTCTCTATCTATCTATCTATCTATCTATCTATCTATCTATCTATCTCTCCTTCTCTCTCTCTTTCTATCTGTCTATCTATTTATCTATCTCTATGTCTCTGTCATTATATCAATCTATCTACCGTTTTCTTGTTTTAAGTTTGTAAGTTGATATGCGAAGAACGATGACAAATGTATGTTTCCAATAGACCTCCTGACTTTACAGCGCTTAACTCCAGCTGGTTGTACACCAAATTTTGTAACGAGATATGATCGGCTTCATTGTTAAATTATTTTTTTTTTATCCCTTGAATAATCTGGAAAGTCGTACACGGACCCAAAGGTTTTTCATCAGGTCCAGGTCCGTTTTGATGAAATCCAACCTTATCTAACAGGAGACCTCCATATTGCCAGTCTCACGCTCTACCGACCTAGGCTTCGAGTGCTCCAAAGCGTTTGAGAACCACTGTTAATAAAGATATCGCATGTTAGTGTCTATGACAGTCCTTGGTTCAAACCAGGCCAAAGTGAGATTCCGAAATGCACCAAACAGTCAAGGGAAAACAGTAGGGAATTGGAAACTTCACTGTTGTGCGACTCATGTTAAAACATCCGATCGTTAGCGGATTTTATTAAATCAATAGAAACAAATTTATTCTCAAAAAGATAAAACTTATAAACTTGATTCTGAAAAATCTACATCTTATGGGTTAGATGATATTATTATGAGTGGTTTCTTTTTTTCTCTTTAGAAAATGAAATACACAGGCCATGACGTGTATGTGTTGACGAGATCATTCTCGGTGATTCTGTGGTGGCTTTGCCTTATCTCAGCTCTCAATAGTTACAGGGCACAACTTCAACAAAAGGTGAACATCTTGGACAGGCGAGTCGACTGGAAACTGAGCGCAAAGAAACTACTCCAGTTTATCATCCTTCTCTGTTTCTAACTTATTTCATAATGTATTGTAGCTGATGTAGCACCTTTTCAATCCTACAACGAGAATCTACAGACTATTATTTCTTGTTTGTTTTGAATTTTCTTGCTGTAATAGTCATCTTCAAAGGAAGGAACGAAATTTATTTCTCAGACTGAAGGCATCCAATCCACATTTTTTTCTCAATGTTTATCTCGATCTAGATGTACAAGAAAGTTCTGCCTTGCAAGCTTACATTTGTTTGATGGGCATTGATTAAGGTACTTAAACTATTAATGTCTGCAAAAAGTCTCTGTTTGTTTTCCTTTCACAAGGTTTAAAAATCTATTTTCAACTTTGACTTCCATTTGTGCTTTTTTTATTTTTTTTTTGGTTTGTTTTACTTTGATAAAACACTCGAGTGTACAACATTTAAATGGTGTCACAATGGCTGAGAAAAGCAGACGTTTGTCAATTTGGCAAATGAGATGTAAAGAACTAACAAATCTTATTCATTTCTCTCTCTCTCTCTCTCTCTCTCTCTCTCTCTCTCTCTCTCTCTCTCTCTCTCTCTCTCTCTGTCTCTCTCTCTCTCTATGTTTTTCTCATTCTCTCTCCCTCTTTCTCACTCTCACTCTCTCTCTCTCTTTCTCACTCTCTCTCTTTTTTTCTCTCTCTCTCTCTCTCTCTATCTATCTATCTATCTATCTATCTATCTATCTATCTATCTATCTATCTATCTATCTATCTATCTATCTATTTATATATATATATATATATATATATATATATATATATATATATCTTGCTTCCAAGTAGTGTGGCTATTGTGAGTATTCCATGTATGCAAGTAAGTAGTATTAGTGATGGTCATCACAGTCGCATGAAATATGTCGTATATAACCTGATCCGGTTTTAATTAATCTAATAAAGACGGTAGAGCTCCGTCGCATGGGACATGTCATGTATTACCTGATCTGATTCTAGTTATATAATAAACGGTTACAAAACAGTTCTTATATCTCTCACTGAGATGGAACATGCTATAGTATTATCTGATTCGGTTCTAATTACTCTATAAGAGACGGTTACAAAACAGTTCTTATATCTCTAACTCAGATGGAACATGCTGTAGTATTATCTGATTCGGTTCTAATTACTCTATAAGAGACGGTTACAAAACAGTTCTTATATCTCTCACTGAGATGGAACATGCTATAGTATTATCTGATTCGGTTCTAATTACTCTATAAGAGACGGTTACAAAACAGTTCTTATATCTCTCACTCACATGGATCATGCTATTTATTACCTGATCCGGTTCTAATTACTCTATAAGAGACGGTTACAAAACAATTCTCATATCTCTCACTCACATGGAACCGGAACATAATTTATATATCTTTTTGGATGAATCTTCCTTAATCATTTTGATTTCCTCCTAAAAAAAAAAAAAAAAAAAAAAAAAAAAAGTAAGAAAATTCGTACATTCTTATTCAAGTCATATTTTATGGCCAAACAAAAATCGCAAGCCAATGCTGAAGATATCTTATAAAGTCTGGCTGGTGACCTCAGTGGCATTATTTTGAACTTGTGGATTTTTGCGGAGCAGAGGCATCCTAGATCTGTTCCATCTCCCGTGAACTCTAACCTTTCTAAAGAAGTGTTGTCTATTGATCTCCATGGAGTGTTCTCAACAGTTTTACTCTCTCTCTCTCTCTCTCTCTCTCTCTCTCTCTCTCTCTCTCTCTCTCTCTCTCTCTCTCTCTCTCTTTCTCTCCCCCTCTCTCTCTCCCTCTTTCTCTCTCCCTTTCTCTCCCTCCCTATTCCCTCTCTCTACCACCTTTCTCTCCCCCCTTTTCATTCCCCCCTCTCTCTCCGCCCTCTCTCTTTCTCTTCCCCCTCTCTCCCTCTCCCCTCTCTCTCTCTCTCTCTCTCTCTCTCTCTCTCTCTCTCTCTCTCTCTCTCGGTCTATCTATTTATCTACTTATCTATCTGTCTGTTTGTCTATCTAACTCAATATTAAAAAATAACGTAGGCCTACAACTTAGTACATGCTTAGTTCGTGGATCAAGCTTACTACTATGTAGGTTTAATTAAACAAATACAGTGCTCCTTAATTGTCGAGCATTGTATTTATTCTGTTATTTCAAACACAACTTCTTTTATACATTTATTTATCTATCTATCTATCTATCAATCTATCTCTCTTTCTATCTGTCTATCTATCTATCTGTCTATCTATCTATCTATCTATCTATCTATCTATCTATCTATCTATCTATCCTTCTATCTATCTATCTATCCTTCTATCTATCTATCTATCTATCTATCTGTCTATCTATCCATCTATTTATCTACCACTCTATCTATCTATCTATCTATCTATCTATCTATCTATCTATCTATCTATCTATCTGTCTATCTATCTATCTATCTATCTATTCTTCTATCTATCTATCTATCTAAATTTCTATCTATCTATCTTACTATCCATCTATCTTCCTATCTGTCTATCTTTCTATCTCCCTCTCTCTCCTGCTTGTCCTTGTCTACCTATCTAGCAATCCTGCTGTCTGTAGGTCAAATACAGCTACTTGGTCATTTATCGAGCTATCGTATTTAACTGCATAATGCCTGTGTTGGCATATTTCTTTCTCCTTTCTATCGCTTTTTCCCCCTCCTACCCTCTTTCATTGAATATATCTTATTTCCCCCCTCGGTCTTCTCTCTCTCCTTCTCTCTGTCTGTCTGTCTGTCTCTCTCTCTCTCTCTCTGTCTCTCTCTCTCTCTCTCTCTCTCTCTCTCTCTCTCTCTCTCTCTCTCTCTCTCTCTCTTTCTCTTTTACTTTCTCTGTTTCCCTATCTGTCCTTGTTTTGTTATCGCAGGTAATGAGCTCACAGTCAAGAATGTGCACAAAAATCGAAAAAAGAGACGAAGGAGAGACAACTCCTACCATTCATCAAAATTTTAGACGATGTTGTTACCTCTCTTCTTTAAAAGTTGCTTTCAGAGATAAACTCAGCAGTGAAACATAATTTGAGTGCTGAATTTTTTTTTTTTTTTTTTGATTTAGGGTTCAACTAATCAAAGTTCAAATAAGAATAATATGGAAAATCATCTAATTCCTTGCTGTCCATATCTATTGAAAGATTCTTCTAAGCGCTCATGAAATGTCACCTAATTCCCACAAAAAGTGTCAATAGGTAGACTGCCTTACGGGAATTTTATTATTAATTCTAGCTAAAACGATAATGGACGTTCGAAAGGTTTCCCGAATGGAGAGGAATTTTTAGTTATCTATCATTTATTATTAATTAATTTGAGTGATGTACCCATTATCTTAGCCTATAAATCATGTTAACAACTGATGTGCAGATATGAACTGTGGCAAGGCATTGCACCTCTGGACCCTTTTGCTCACAACTATGTAGACTTATAAAGGTGGTTTTGAGGATTTTTTAACAGTTTGGGAAAGGGCAGAAAACGCTGCTTTCCTTTTGTAAAATGATAATAATTTTGTGTAGGGTTTATTTGGAATTTTAAATGCAGTGCTTAAGATTGCTGGCATCAGAAGATTAGTTATTTTTCTTATAGACATCTTTGCTTGTTTCTCCTTGAATTTATTTTAAGTAACCGCAACTCATCTAAATATAAGAGAATATCTGCTCAAACACCATTTGTACTGGCTAGTAAAGATAGGGGAAAAATAGGAAAAAATACAAAAAAAAATTATTTAGAATTTGAAAAAGGGACTTCCGAGAAAACTCACAAACTCATGAACGGCGTTTGATGTCGTTTTAATTCACAAGTTTATTTTACGGAATCAGTTTCAACTCTTGGTGTTAAATATGCAGCACTTAATCTATAAGCAATGTCATTTGTCTAGGGCAACTTAACTATGCGAAATATCACTGTAAAGGTTTTTATTTCACCATAACAAAAAGCTAGTTTGAATAAGAGGATTTGAAGTGTATAAAATGAGCTACAAGTCTTAAAAGCTTTATAAATTGCACATTTTGTTAAGGAGATATTTTACTTCATTAAAGACACTATAGTGGGGTCACACTTCTTATGAAACTTTATTTTTAATTGAATATGACACAGAAATGAAAGATAGTTAAAAAAATATAAGTTCATATTCCATTTCTTAGCCAATTTCCCAGTTCTTCTCTGCTAAGTGAATTGTTGCTTTATGATAATAATGAACACTAGACAATAGCTGCTGCAGTCCTGAAATTAACCTCATTAACCAACAGGCAGCTCTTTGTCAGGGAATAAAACAAAAACAACCCATTATTCAGTTTATTTGAAGATCTTTCTAAAAGTCTTAAGAAGGAATTAAATTCCCCTAAAATGTGCCAAGAGGCGCAAAGATTTGCAGGAATTCATGTTATATTTAATTACAAGCTGATGAGCATTAAAAAGATTCTGTAAATAGTTTAGGCTTTAGGGACGTTAACTGTTTTAATTTGTTTTGCAAAACTGTTTTCCTCATTTTTTTTTAGCTCTGAGAAAGTTTCGTTGAAAGATTATGCTGATACTTGAAAGATTTGTGTTCTCTCTCTCTCTCTCTCTCTCTCTCTCTCTCTCTCTCTCTCTCTCTCTCTCTCTCTCTCTCTCTCTCTCTCTCTCTCTCTCTCTCTCTCTCTCTCTCTCTCTCTCTCTCTCTCTCTCTCTCTCTCTCTCTCTCTCTCTCTCTCTCCCTCCCCCCCCCCTTTTCTATTATCATGTAGGGTACCTTATTTTTTTTTTATTTCCATTCTGCTCTGTACACCTACTTCATACTAAGTGAAATTGTAGGTTAAAGTGTAAAACAAAAAATAAAACAAACGTTTTATAACCCCCCCCACACACACACACACACACAAAATTTCTTCAATGCTTTTTCTAGATTAAAAGTGCTTAGGCTTGTGACTCTTTATCCTTTATTTAAAGAACTTGAGAGATTCAAAACAGTTTTAAAAACAACAAATACATTTAGACGACAGAGGGGAAAAAACCAACGAAAAACCAAATAAAAACGGGTTGATGTTTATTCAATTCAAGAATCGATATCTCAAAATTAAGTCCAAAAAAAAATACATATCGAAAAGAAATCTCTTAAACTATCACTCTTTTCATTACAGCATTGCAAAAATCCTATCACTTTGCTCCCTGTTGTCTATTCCTTCATAATAGATGAATGCACAGATCGAGATAAGAATTCAGGGCTTCAGTGCAAAATGCCAAAAGTTTCAAATTTTCATTGAAGCTCTGTTTAAAAATTTCTTGGTCGAATCAAACTCGATCAAAACACAAGAAAAGACAAACTTTCGGTACATTGGTCATTTAAAAGAATGAATGAGGTCTATAAAATCAGGTTTGGGGCTCATAGTAAACAGTCTGCTATACGATGGTCTGCAACAGTAAAATAGTATCGAGATATTGGTCACAAAATCTTAAGGAAAGATACTTCATGGAAAGATACAAAATAAACAAATCTTCGCCTAATGCTCAATTCTTATCTTGTATTTGAGCCATACGCTGTACTCATTCTTAAACCCTTTGCAATATATGATAATCGGTTTTTTACCAACGTCAGACAAATTGTCAAAAGAATTTTATAGCAAGAAGTTGAAATTCAAATCAACAACAAAAAGCTGACATGTAAATAGTTGCGAAAAAAATTTTCAATCCACATCTGTATATTCACCAACGTAATGGCTGTGGATGTGGCGCCTGGACATTCAATACGACGAATTTCCTGAAAATCGACAAATGGCAACAGCCAGAGTCGAGAGATTATGTGACATACGGTAAAGGCTCATCACACGAGTACGACCACTCTCTAAGTTACTTTCAAATGACAATTTATGCAAATACTAATTTGAATATTTTTGTGTCCACTCAAAAATTTCCGGGTGACAAATACTTTCCAACAAATCGGAATTGGAACCAACTTGATGGGACTTGAGCCGACCACTAAACTCAGCCAGGGTGGGCCGCAGTGTGAGACCAGAGCCCTAACTACTGAGCCACCTAGCGAATAGTGGTAGAAGATTTAAAAAACATACGAAGTCGAATTGACATTATTAAAGATGCATTAATAAATAAGTGGGAAATGACCAAAGACTCATCATTCAGACAATCTTAAACTGTAACGATACGGAGATGTTAGAGCCTATATCTAAGCAACGCTTAAAATACATGTAAATTGTACAGCATTTTAAAGCATGCAAGACCGAAAGTGGGTGTAAAGGAATAGAAACGTTTGTTCCAAGTAAAACTTACGGACTTGAAATTTACTCCACAATTATCTGACGGTTCTATGACTGCTATGGACTTTTTGTAATAGGTTATGAGATCGAATTTCTAGACCACCGAATAAGAGCTGTCGTGGAGATAAAGCTCAGATTTATTTCTTCAATGTTTTTAATAAGACTTGCATTTATCTGATATTGAAATTGGTATTTAACAGCGGGTTTTTTTTTCCTTTTTAGATAAGTATACATCTGAGCCACCTTAGGTTGAACTTTTTTTATGATAAAAAAAAAAAATTACATCTCACCACTCTTAATCACACATATCTTTCGCTTTACACCAACAAAATTTAAAAATTTAAAATACTATGAAATTGAATAGCCTTGGACACCGGCAGTGTTGCACTTTATTTTGTTGTTTAATACAGCATCTTCACAACACGGGGATCTCAAGCCTTTTTTTACAAGTCAAACTTAAGGCTCCTAACAGGCAAGGCAGAACTATAAAGACGAGGCCCCAAGCTCATCTACCAACGGTGTGAGGCTCAACCCGGGCTACTAAGGTCCCCGCCAGTATCAGGGTGGATCAGGGCGGACGCTCTAACCACACGACCACCTGTGCCTCCAATACTTGAAATAATCATAGGAGATTTAAAAATAAAGGACAAAATATTTTTCAAAGTTTTCAAACACAGCTGATGAACATTTCTCACTCAAAGATGTGAGGAACAAAATCTTTGAACAACAAGGCGCGACTTTGTAAGTACAATAATTTTGATAATTTGATACAATGATTTTATCTGGTGAATAAGGAATCAACATGAACTGAACAGTGCAAAGATATTGTATCTAAAAAAACAAAACAAAAACAAAAACAAAAAAAAAAACATATTGGACAATGGCAGAGATACTCATGAAGTAAATATAACCTACCTGAAAAGATGAGGACATTAAAAGCTCACTTCCTGACAGTGTGAGGCTATAACCCGCAGTAAGGAGAAAAGTCATTGGAATAAATTTATCTCACATTAGTTACTTATGAGATGGCAATCTAATCATTAAGCTTAATGTACATTAATGTGATCTTAATGAATAAACCGTTAAAACAAATTAGTAACCAATTCAAACTAAATAATAACATCATCAACAACAACAACAACAACAACAACAACAACAACAACAACAACAACAACAACAACAACAACAACCGCAACAGCAGCAGCAACAACAAAATAGATCACGAATAGATAAACAAGTTTCACTAAACACCTTTATGGAATAAAACTTAATAATAATTATATTATTCTGCAGACAAATTGTAATTATAATATGTAAAATGCATCTGGCAAAGATAAAACAAATATTGACAAAGTTTCAAGCTAAGTTTTTCGGGGGGAGGGGGGGGGGGGGTCCCAAGAGATGAACTACTCCAGCTCTGGCTTTCTACGTTTATCGTGTCCTTGAGTTTCCTGAATAGTCGTAGCCCGATTTGGCGGCGCTCTGTCAAGCCAAGGAAATAGGAAGACCGCGGTCGCCTAACAGGGGATCAAATCTTAACCTAGTTGTCAGTCCAACACTCTACGGACTGAGCTATTTGGCGCCTATAAAAACTATTCAGATTCCACGGTAGAACAGGGAAAATCTCTGGCTACAAAATAATCAGATAGAACAAGAATTTGAAAAATCTCAATTAAATTATCTATTGACTAGCCCTAATGAATGAAATATAAAAAAAAAAACATTATTTTTGGAAAAGCAGTCATCGGAAGAGAAGTAAATATCCTACAGTTTTCTATAAATTTGTACTGGTATATTCTTTCTATATACGGAGTTCAAGACATTTTTCGATCTTTCAAAACTGGTCTCAGTTTAAAACTCATCCTCTCTGGCGTGCTATAGTGGCCGTACAAGATGAGACCCCAGACTCATCCCCGACAACAAATCCATGCCGGTAAGTCCTTACTAAATTAATATCATTTTTGATTACGGCTAGCATAAAACTGGTACCTTGTGCTTCAGGGCCTATTGTATTACTTGCCATTTTCAAGACCAAGATTATATTTCAATTATGTTTAAAAAAATGAGAAAGGAAATAATAGCTAAGAAGAGTTAAGCATTCTTGGAACTGCCAGTAAATACAACCCCCCACATTTATAGTACAGATTTAATTTAAAATTAATCTAAATTTACCAAACATGTTCGTAACAGTTTGCATGTCTATATATTTTAGTTCCAGCATTTTAAACAAGTATCATAACAAATTTGGACGACTTTAGAAAAAAAATGTATAAAAGGGTCGTGAAGAATAAAAAGTACATTTTAATATAAAAGGCAACGAATGGAACTACATATCATACATGAACTTAAAATGGAGATGGCAAGAATTGTGAACCTCATTACAAGATTATAGAATAATGGGTGTAACACAAATTTAGTAAAAAGGTATAGCCGGCATTTTGAATTTACCCAGATACACAAACATCAATCATTTCAATATAATCATCAAAAACACAAAGTTGGCTGATTGACACAAAAGCTGTGGAGGTAATCTTGAAATTATCAATTTCGCTTTACATCTTCATCAGTCATAACCGCAGGTACATAACGCTCGGCGCAGATTAAAACCCTTTTATTTTTATTTTTTTTTTTGTTTGTTTTTGTTTTGTATTACATGTATTCAGAATCTGCACCATCTTTAGATAGCAAGCAGTTTCAATAATGGTCTGTTACAAGAAAACAAAAATAATAGAGTTTTACCTCGAGGACTATGTTAAAAGATGTCTTAGATAGTGAATGAGAAATAAGATGAAAATAATAAAGTTACACCTTCAGTTAATTAATATTATGGACCAATTGAGCTGGAAAAAATATTGGCAGGACGCTATACAATACCTAAATTTATTTGTTTTTTGTTATAATCCATCTACAAGACTCGAACCTGCAAAGAGAATCGTCATAATTATAATGTAGAAATACATCTTTATTATACGCTGCAAAATATAAATGCTTCGTAAACTGTTTCCAATTATAGTTAGGGGATAAAACGCTTATCGGACTGTAAACTTTCACTTTACTATTATCGACGGCAGGCGAGGAATTCTTGTAAAGACCAGATGAAAATGTAAGTTTTTCATACTCTCTATCTTAGGTCTTAAGAGAACTTCGTAAGCCAGAAAACAATAATAATCAAACTAAACATGTTTTTATTTCCGACTGAATAAAGAAAAGCCCTGGCACAGAGAGAGAGAGAGAGAGAGAGAGAGAGAGAGAGAGAGAGAGAGAGAGAGAGAGAGAGAGAGAGAGAGAGAGAGAGAGAGAGAGAGAGAGAGACTAGCATGATTGTCCGTTGAAATGAACAGGTAGAGAAAACAACTATATTGAAGAAATCCAAACTTTCCAAAAATAACAGACATATCCTCCACAGCCACACAACTGCATTTAAGAAAAGCAAAAGCAAAAGGTGGGGAAGACTACTACAGTAAAAAAAAAAAGCAAACTTAACAATAACAGATAATATCTTCTCTAGAGCGATTCATTGTAGAGTTTTAAAATATAATTGAAGAATCCAGAGATATTGGAATTCTTCTCACGTTGCCTTGAAGACATTCTTTAAAATCATGATGGAGAGATCCGAAGCAAAAAAGTAAACTAAATTTGGGTTCAATCTTTAAGCAGCCTTCTTTTCAGTTTATTTCTCTACCGAGACCATAATGTGGTGCTGATGACCCATTACAGATACAATGTTGAGCTAGACTATAATGGTAAAAGAAAAAAAAAAGAGCTCTCCAAAACAAAGTAAAAAAAAAATATGCAACTGTTCAAACAATTTTAAAGAGAAAAATGTTTAAAGCCCCAGATTTTTAATTCACTAACTAAAAATAATTTGTTTTAAAAGTGTCATCCGCTTTGAAAATTGTAATCCCCTGAGAAAAGTGTCTTTTTTTAATTTTATTTGGATTATCGTAATAAATTTGGCAGAAAACTCACTTTCATGGATTCATTGCAATAAAGATTATAATGAGCTTTCAAAAGCATTTTTTTTTAAAGTCTAAATCGATAACTTTTATTAGCAGATCAAAATTCAGAAACTTCATTACTACTGTACATTGAGTTTTGAAGGAGATAGCGGAGAAAGCAATCTAAGCTACCTTTTATAAATCACATGTAATTTTTTTTAATAAGAAAAGACGCTTATAGACTGGCTCCGCCATAATGGATTGTCGTGCAGTCAGGGCTAGAGCCTCATGCTCGAAAAAAAAAAAAATCATGAGCGACCTTTTGTGCTTGTTTTACGTGATTGATTGATAAACTGAATAATTATACAAGCCCATTCCACGATTAATCGTATTCTCATAACTTGCGATTCTTGTTTGTTGTTTGATAAAGCCTTTCCTCAAAAGGTGATCCTTGAGCCTGCGTTGATCAGGAACTAAAGAATATTCTCTCTCTCTCTCTCTCTCTCTCTCTCTCTCTCTCTCTCTCTCTCTCTCTCTCTCTCTCTCTCTCTCTCTCTCTCTCTCTCTCTCTCTCTCTCTCTCTCTCTCTCTCTCTCTCTCTCTCTCTCTCTCTCTCTCTCTCTCTCTCTCTCTCTGTCTATCTCTCTTGGTGCAGAACCAACATTGCAATTGATTTGCAGCTTTTTTTGTTTGTTTTGTTTTTTTTAATCGGTATAATTTTTTCAGCAGTGGGTAAGAAATGAAGAATCTTCTGTTGTGTCTTTTGCTTCTAACCTAATCATTAGCATGAAAAAGACCTTGACATCGCTAAAGAAATTTATTACTTACATTGTGTTATTATACTGTATTTACTGAAACGTATCGCTGCGCCGACTCTAATGTGCTAAGGTTATGTCGAAAGCTTTCGATCTTATTCGATGAAGAATAATAGGAAGATTAGGCGAATTTTGTAAAAATTCAAATCTTTTCACAGATTCTTTTAAAGATACATTAAAAGTTAGATTTAAAGAAAACGGTCAACCATAAAATCCAGTAAGACAGTGGACTTTTCGACATTTTTTTCCGGAATCCATAGCTTTCTAAATAAAATAGGCGTTTATAATGTTCTATAAATAAGGAAATTACAAAATTAGCGGATTTTCCATATAAGTAAAAATAGCTTTTATTTCATAATGTAAAGGTCGTAACCTGAAACATGTAATGGGTCATCAGATTTTTGTGGGCCGCCAATGAAATTAAAAAATATATGGAAAAACTTCTGTAGATCACGCTATTTTACGTGGGAATATTTTTAAATCCCAAAGTTGTTTTACTGATTTACAAAACAACATTTTAAAACCCTATTTAAAACTCTATTAAGTGTGCGAGACAAAGCATGGAGCTAGGTAGACATTTTACATGCAATTAGCCGTACAAATCTGTATTTGTTTTAATGCGAAACGAACACAATGTTTGTTTTGATTTTTAAATCCCGTGGCGGTGGGAATAAGTTGAATTGTCGAAACTAGATCTAGGAGGTTAGCCTATTCTCAAAAATTTAATTTATTAGATATAGATTTGGATCTCTAGAGTGATCTAGATCTACATCTAATTTACATCGCGGTTATGTAGAACGGGGTTATGAGCTTCTAGACGAAATATGAGGACCAAAGGTGCGAAAATTCACAGCTTTCTGATAAGTAATTAAAAGGAACTAAAAGCGTATTGGCAAAGCAAAGAAAATTAGTCGATCTCATTTATTCCAAAAGGACTTAAGTCTTTTATCTAAATTTTGTTTTTAGAATAAG
>JAWDGP010000122.1:120000-142500 GCA_033675545.1 Elysia crispata | reverse complement strand
AATTAAATGGTAGAGTAGGAAAGTATAAATTCTCTACCCTGTATCTCATACCCTTCATGGTACTTAATTCAAGGTATTATTGCAGATATTGGCCCAACTCACTTTAAGCTTTAAAACTGTATTTTTAGTTATGAATTTGAAATGCTGAATACGAATATGAAGGTTCTATTCGTCACAAATGAATACTTTTCAAGGTATAAGCATTTTTATGTTGCTCTAAAATACCATTAAAATTTCAACTGCAAGTTAAGAATTCATCGAGAAACGTACAATTGTGAAGCCTAATGTGATCTCTGCAAATTTACCTAATTCAATGGCAAGTTTACATTGTTCTTCTGAAAGACTTTTCTGAATGAAAGGAAAGTCTTTTCATTGGTCTCCTAGAAATACATTATAAAACAGAGTTCAAACTCCAAGGCCTACTACGGCACTATTATTACAAATATAAGGTATAAAAATATCTGAGCAATTTATTTTGCCCCATAATAGGCCATATTCACCAAAATCATGAGTTTCTTTTTTTTTGTCAAAAACACCTTTTTTCAAGCTAAGACAGCTGCTAGGGGGTAGGGGTGGGGGTGGACAGGTGTAAGTGAGTGAGTGCCCTGAAAGGCTCAGCAAGGTGTGCCGTAGATTTGAGTCATTAGCCTATCCATGACATATTATTCTGTAAAATTTGAAATTTTGCCAACTTTGATTTTGCATTTAAATTTCAGATTTCTTGCAGACAATTCAGCTTTCTTTTTATAATTATTACCCAATTTTTTTTTTTTTTTTTTTAAATTTGATGTTTTTAAATAATACTTATAGTTTTTAATAGTAGATTTTCTCAAAGATAATTAAAAAAAAAAGAAGTAAGATTTAGCCACTGTATTAAAAAAGACATGTTCATAAAAATTAATTTGCTGTATGTAAACGAGAGGGTAATGTCAGGTTATTCACATAAATTGTAAGAAACAGATTTGGCAATGTTTTAAAATGATAATTGACTGAATTTGGAAAACCCGATCAAGATGCAGTTCTTTTTCTGACTTGCAAGCAGTTTTATTCTATTCTCTATAATAATTGTTTTTTTTAAAAATTATTTTCCACTTTGTTTGGGCAAAAAAGGGATGAGTCAGAGCATCTAGGACTCACAAAATCATGATCTTGATCTTTTTTCTTGAGGGATCAAAATTATGTTCCCACACAAACCCATTCCTATTAAACAGTCTTCTAAAACTGTAAAATTAAATTGTTTTGATCCAAAGCGAATACCTTGATCTACATGTCAACCATATCCCCATTACTTTAACACAATTTACTGATATGCAGTGTCAGTGTAAGTAATAATATTTCTATCTTTACATCCGTAAGGACATCTTAATTCACGTCAACTAAATAACAGTGTTAAATTGGCGTTTAATTTCCATGTTACAAAAAGATAAACTATATACTTCAGCCCTCGGGGAAAAAATTCAAAATTGGCTGTGAAAGGTGACATATTACATGATATTTACTACAACTCAACATTAGTCATACTTTGTCTCGCGGGAGACAAGTAACTTTTTTTTATTTCACACTTGTAAACAATTAAGATTTTTATAATATAAAAATGTAAGAACATCCTGAGATTTTATTAGATCTATTAGAAAAATCATGCAAAACAAATGTTCTCTGATTCCCCATATCAGTATCAACTTTGTTACTTAGTTAAATCCTGTACATAATGATTTTATGCTTTTTCATTTTATCTACTAACTTAAGTTAAATGTCTCTCTCTTCTTCACAATTTACTGCAAGTCTTAGAAATATTTTTCTAAAGTAAAAAGCATCATATTCAAGGCTAGCTAAGCTGCAGAAAAAATTGCCAAGTTGTAATAGTAGCGAGTCAATTAAAGATCTCCACATGCTCATATTTTCACCCTTTTAGAGAATTAAATGATAGCCTTATTTTCACTGTTGTAAACACTAGTTGTGTATTTCTTATTATTATCCTTTTTTTGTTTTTCAGTTTATTTGATATAAATGAACAAGGCCTTGTCCTTTTTCAATCTTGTTTTATTTCACAGATACCGAATATCGAATAAAGACAGTTGCGTCATCTATTCTTGGTGGAAAGCAAAAGAAGGATAATAATAAGAAATATATATACAACTAGTGTTTACAACAGTGAAAATTAAATAGTAATTTTAAGTACTGTATTTTTTCAATGAGCATGGGCTCTCATAGGGAGCACTGCATGTATTCCATGAAACATCACGAAGCATGCATTGAAAAAGCCCCTTTAAAGACCCCAAGTGATGTCTCTAATACAGCTAGAAGGGACTGGGTTTCTCCTCCAGGATCACTTATAAATCAAAACAAATCTGTTGATACTGATTTATATGAATGAACCTTATTTTTTGAAAAAATGGATTGTTGAGTGCTCTGAAATGATACCAAGCTATGCTAAAATACCAAAATCAACAAATTTTCTCAATTGAATTTAGAGCACATGAAAATAATTTTGTATTGGAACTATTTTAAAGATTGCACAGTGTACTTTTAAGAAACAGTTTAAAGTATTCTTGTGGTTGGCATCATGTCATCCCCTCGATTTGTTTGGTTATATGCAAATAATTTCCTAGTTTCAACTAAGGACTGTCATCAATGTATGCACTGTATACAGTGGACAGAAAACTAAGTTAACTGTTATGTTATTGCCAGCAGTTGGTTAACAATTTATCTCACATTTCATTAATCATTATAATGAGCCCATGCTACCATCATGTTACCAAATTGTGTAATTTAGAAGTTTTTATTTCAAATTCCTTTTCATTTATGTCACTGATACTATAAATTGAAGTTTTAAACCTGATTAAAATAATTGCAGATAAGAAATGTTGAAAAAAAAAACAACTGCTGCTTTTTAGTGCTTATCTGTGAGCTAACGCTTGAGTGAAAATAAAATTGAGAATGTTACAGTCCCAAGCTCATCTATATGTGATACTTGGATTAAAAGACTGATAGAAATAGTCATGGTAATTGATCAAAAAAAAAAAAAAAACAATCAGGAAACATTCTTGTTAATTTTAATGTAGATCTAACTGCAAAAGTGTATTGTGATGTCAATTATCACTCAGTTTAAAATGAGGCTTAATTTAGTACATTGTACGTATGTATTTTGTACATTTTAACTCTGAGAATTATTGAATTTACTTTGTGATTTAAATACCTAGGCTGCTTTGCAATCGCATTGTATTCTGGTGGCCTTTTTAAAAAAAAGTCTCTGCAGCAACGATGCATCTTTAAATAGAAAAGGGTTTGTCCCTAAATTATACAAGTTATTTGTGATGCCAAATTAATTTTACATAATCAGGATTGATATCAACATAATAGATTTTATTCTCTCTGAAGCAAAGTAAAGTTAATTTTCTCTTACTTAGACTTATATTCTCATATTTTGAATATTTTTTTTACAAGAAAAATTTTAGATTTCAATAAGATTTGGATATCAAATTTTTTGACAGATATGAACTTGGACAGTAAAGTTTGAAATCACTTTATGAACTCAATTATATTGAAGCAATATCTTTGCAATCTTTATAGAATTGTAAAAACCTTAGTTTCTCAAAGTTATAAATGAGCTTCAACAATGCATTATTGCCTTCTTGTGGCAGATGACCCAACTGGTTCATAAATGTAACCTTGGATAAGCATTGGCTGCAGTTCTAGCTTACATACTTTAGAATCATGTTACCAGGAGAAAACTCATGGCAAATGATTGCACTTGTTTGATCCTGGAGGGGAATCTATTTTCAGGCTATAATGATAATGATCAGAAGCATGATGCTAAAATTATGATCATGTTGTGTATTGTTTTATATATTAACCAAGCGAGAGGAATATATTGTCATAGGCCATTCCAATTAGTCAGAGGATTGCATTTCATTGAAAGAATGATGTGTGCCTCGGTAGTTTGTGTGAGTCACTGATTGCTTTTTTTCTCTAATGCCAATTAGCTTCAGGAGGGTTGAAGAGAAGGGGCAATGCAAAACCAAAGTTCTTGGAAAAAAGTGTGCACGGTCTCAGAAAGATACTGAGGAACTAATATGTAACTGAAACAAAAGGGAATCACCCGTTCTGGTCTCAGTTACTGAGTTGAAGCCAAAATTTCATATCTTGGGTATGGCTCTGTTAGAAATCAATTAATTGTTATAACAGAAACAAAAGTATACAGTGCAATAAAAGTGCAAGTGTTTTTTCTAAGGACTGCATGTATTTGAAAACAATGACTGAAAAACTTTGGCAAATGTCTTCTGCAGGCATGTCCAAAGTGGCCCTTGATCCAAATGCAATTCATTTTAAAATTTACACAAGGTCGCAGCATTTGTAATAAAATCAAGAAATAAAACGTAAATGTCAGGCTGAATGGTTGGCCTCCTCACACATTATTATTTCACTAATCTAACCTGGCCCTCTTTGCAAAAAGTTTGGACACCCCTCGCCTACAGTATCATTATGTTGAGTCCCAAGGCACGAAAAGTTAGTGGATGTGAAAACACTCAATTAAAACACGCAAGAAAGAGTTGTGGAAATAGATCAACTTTGGACACTCAATAAAAATAAAACTGTCGAAAAACTTTGCTGTGACTACAATCAGAGTTTATAATCTAATCAGTTATTTGCAAAAAGCACCATAAATTGTATCAATTTTTTATTTGTTTTTTATTTTTTACCTCTCACACTTTTCTGTCTCAAATAAAAACATTTCAAAATGTTATATGATCATTATCTTTTATCCCAGGGTAAAGGTGGCAAGCAAAAAGGCAAACTGCCCAAGCGGTCAGATGGAAGCTTCTCAGACAGTTCCAATAGTTTTATAAGACAGGTAAGTTCTGCAATTCAAGTTTAAAAAACAATGTGGCCACAGTGTAGTATTAATAGAGAAAGAAAAAGGTGCATACATTGTCAGTCATTCAACAATTACTGGAAGTGGGGGCTACTATAAATCACAGATCCTTGGATTGTCACTTATTTAAGTAATTTTTAGTTTGTCTTGTTCATTGTGAAATTTATTCCTGATTTAATCAATTTGTGATGAAACAAAATATGTTGATCCTAAAGTAACTCCTAATCATGAACGTTTATACTTCCTTCAAACTTTGCCTCCAAACTGGAACGAGTTTGGGACTAATGCAGTAAATGAATTTAGAGATTCCAGGCTACGTCCCTCCTTTTCAGAGCAGCTGTAAACTGTGAAATCTAACACGTACATCAGTGGAGAATTCACCGGAAATTATTTTCCTTATGATTGCCCTGTCATAATCAGAGCCCACTTTTGTCATCACAACCTTGAATTATCTTTTTACCCCTCTTTTCCTGTGCCACTTGAACAACAACAACATAAAAACAACAAAAAAAACAAAACAAAACAAAATCCAGCATTGAAACGCAAGCATAGATCTGAGAAGGGACCTAGCTTTAAATGTCAGGCGTATGTTTTCTTCTGAATGTCAAACAATCTCATTGGGATGGTGGAAAATGGGAAAGGTGGAGTTGTTTGAGTTGTGGGTGCTAGTTCTCACTATAAAATGTCACCCGTCGAGGTCTTCAGTCTTGGTCTGTTTGTCTCTCTGCATGCTATTGGGAAGATGTGAATATGTGAAAAAAATATTAATTTTCACTCGCACTCTTTAGCTGTGCATGCATGAATAATTGTCCAGATTTGGCATAATGGTGAATGTGAATATTTTGTAGGTTGTTTTATGTCCTAACAAAATTATATATATATATATATATAGTTTCATAAACCAAGCAATTGGTTGTTGAATACTTTTGATTTCTGGACTCAACAAGATCAACAGAAGTTGCAAGGGTACACAGTTGAGGCAAGCAGCAAGAGATGAGAAAACAATTTTTAATCGGGGGAAGCCCGTGGTAAAGCTAAACATTAGAGGAGGATGGAGGAAATTTGTTGCCCAATCATCCTTGATGGTCCTATGATATCAAGACTCAGGCTGACAGGCTCACGGAGAAGTGAAATTAAATACAGCAGCTATAAGATATCTCTTGGAGAGACAGGACCAATACGGAAAGAACCAAACTCAATGACAGCACGTCGATCAAATGACGTGATTTCCGAGCTCCAGCCACAATATTGTGAACAACGCCAACTTAGCCACTTAGTAGAGAGGAAACGAGGGCAGGATCCGAAGATATGTGGACGGACAAGCGATCCGAAGGAAGGTTTTTAAGTAACGTGAGATCTAAATGTATCCTACGCCGAGAAGAGGGTGGACGGACGTTTCATTCATCAGAAGTTAAAAAAAAAACCCACCTAAATTTACAATTATCACTGTGCTCGTCGAGCCTCTTCGAGTGTCATAGGCAACCCAGTGAGTTTTGTGTACTAAAGCACTTCCCCTCTAAATGCTCTACTTTTTAATTGCTTGGGATAACGAGCTCAGTGTGTGGTTCCTGGAACTCTGACTGCCAATACAATGCAAGGAAGACCATTCCAGTATGTCAGCGGAGATGCCTCTCTGTAGTAGTAAACAAGAGTGATAGTAATATGTATGTATTAAGTCGATATATACGACACCTGTCCAGTGGACAGCTCATGTCAGCTTGCAGTCCATACAACTATTAGCTAGATTAGTTCATCAATATATGTTGGTCTCATGACTTCCATTGCTCTCTCTCTCTCTCTCTCTCTCTCTCTCTCTCTCTCTCTCTCTCTCTCTCTCTCTCTCTCTCTCTACGTAGATCAAGTCACCAGCTTTTCCACTTGTATCAGTATAGGTAGCTGAACACATATTACATTTAATGACAACTTGAGCATGTAGTGTCGCTTGAATGATCTTTCCTTTGATTAGCCAGTCAAAGGCAACCAGAAGTTATGGATATACATAATTACACTTAAAAACTGCCCTCATAATGCGCATCTTGGAGGGAAAAAAGATTCCTGATACACAGGGGATTCAGATTGTATTTAAAATATTGCATGCTGTAGAATATAATGATATTAAGACAGAACAAGTTATTCTCTCGCGCATAATTGTAGGGAAACTGTTAATCGCTATTATGTAGAATGAGGATGTTGACATACGCGGAAAATGAATCGAACTAGTACTGTGGGTGCTCAGTGTTTAATCCACTTTTGGCTGGTAGTTGAAGTATTTCTACAGTTTGGCTGTTGTACAAGTACAATGGCATGTGTTACCATTCCAATAGCCATTCTTATCTCGGACCCAAGGTGCCTAGATCTCTACTTGTAGGTTATATACAAGGCAATACACGTTTTTATTAATATTGGTTTAATCTTCATGTGGCATAGCCAAGGTTATACATGTATAAAACGTTACGATGTAAAATTGAAGGGGGTCTAGGGTAGTACAGTATAAATCCTTCTTTGATTTGTTTCGACTGGGTCTCCACTGACTCAAACTTTTCTCTCACTGAACTGACAATCATTGCGTGCATGTGTGAGTTTGTGTTATATATATATATATATATATATATATGTATATATTATATATATATATGTACATGTAATCGGTATATCCAGGTCAGGGCCGTCGGTGATTCGGCTAATGCACCCTGATGGTTCTGATTAACATA
Organism: Elysia crispata; assembly: GCA_033675545.1. Lineage (NCBI taxonomy): Eukaryota > Metazoa > Mollusca > Gastropoda > Plakobranchidae > Elysia > Elysia crispata. Next base: position 134,916 of record JAWDGP010000122.1, on the reverse strand, counting down.
ATGGTAACCACGGTTGGCCAACCTCTCGGGAATGTCTGCTTGGCTTTCCTTTAATGTTTTCCACACTTTGGAATCCAATATGACGATCATATATATATATATATATATGTTTTTTTTCCTTTTTTTGTCCATCTTTCCTTTAAATCACAGTCATGGTTTCTGTTAGCTCGTGAAAACCTTAGTTATCTGGCCATTCCTGTCTCTGTTGCTTGCAAGAGGAAGGCTTAAATCAATTTGTACAATAGCTGCTGGCTCTGCTGGTCTGAATGTTAAACGACTGTAGTCTAGTGTGATTGGCTTACACGATAAAGTTTGGGGATGTTGCGCATTTATACCAATCACTACAATTCTTCTAACATTTACTAGGATGCAGTCCAGTCCTTTTTTGTGTGTCAAGAATCACTCCTAAATCTGGTCACACAATATTCACGTTTATACATGAGAGGCGATTACTATGTCTGGCTTTGTTTGTCTTGCTCAAGTGGGTGGATCACGCTTGTTAAAATATTCGCTATCGGCTCAGTTATTTATCACTTTGCACCGAAACTGTTAACAAGCTGAAGCACATTACATGTGTTTCTACGGCATCTCCTTTGTTGATCCTTGTATATTAAGACCTAATCCGACCGACTCTCCTTTTTATCTCTGCATAAAAAGACAACCCGTATTTTCATCAACTGTTACCGTGACACTACCCACCTAGCTGAATCTATCAATGTGAAAGTGAAGATCTGCAGGTCCCAAGATCGTCAGCACTCCCCACACCAGTCCTGGCGAGAGAACAACAGTCGTATACAATGATATCCGTTGATTTTCGGTCTGGGATCTCAAGAAGCAGTTTGTGACGGATCAACCATCCTTGGATGGTATTTTGGGGCTTATTTCTAGCCTCACAAATAAGATCGACGCAAATGCCGCATGCTGTTAATGTTTCCTAAGCAGCAGGACTTTTCTCTGACTTGCTCATCTCTACCTCATCTGGACAACCAGCCTGCCGGACTGGGAGCTCCTCGATAGTGAAAAGAAAGCCTAAGACCACCGCTGCATTAAAAAAAAAAAAAAGAAAACTCTCATTACTCCCTCAACGCGTCCTCTATGAACAGGTACTGATCTTGTTTGATTTAGTCAGGGAAATAGGCAAGTCATTGACACTAGACTTGCTTTAGGAGTATCTAGCGCTGACATAATTATGCAGAGAGGGAAGGAGCTTGCTGAAATAAAACAAAATGCAACGCTTTGTTCCAAACTCCCGACGAGGCATTGGCCAGGAGAAAGAAACCGCTGCATTCATTCTTACATAAAAACAACTATTATTGATGGATGATCTGGAAAAAAAAAAAAAAAAATTAAAAATAATAGTGGGAAAGCAATAGCGGCCATTCACTGCCAAAAAATGAGGTTACTCTGTTTGTTTTCCGAGCTATGTTGATTCCTAGGTTACTGCCCTTGTGCCTGCCGCGGCGTATTTTCTGGTTTGTTATGTTGCTAACTTACGGATTAAAAAAAAAAATAAAAAAAAAATATCAAACAAACGGCTTCCACTTGTGGATGGTGATTTCACCTTTATCATTATTTATTAGTACCACTTTCTTGCAAAATTAGCAAAGCGCTATGATATTTCGGAGTAAAACCTGCGAAGAAGAAGCTGTTTCTAGAACTTGGCACTCTTGGCCGCGCTGTGTTGAGAATAGAACTAGCCCTGGCGCTAGCTCAGAGATCGATTGTTCTCGTCAGATAAAGGAGCACACAGCTATCGACTCCAAAACCCGTGATTAGACTGTTGCGCTCAGCATTGTCCGTGACTTGTCTCCCTAAGGACTTAGTTTGCAGGGGTTTTTGTTTGTAAAGTTGACAACATTTGGTATCGCTTCGAACCCCAGCCGATGAAAAGCTACGATTAAGGCGGCACTGAGTTAACTTTCTTGATTTGAATGTCGGTGATCGGTCATTGTTGACCGTCTGTTCTCTACCGCCCGGCACGGTTCATGTTCTGCTGGAGTGTGCCGTGAGTGGCATTACGCTGGCTGCACCGTCTCTGAGTGGTCTCCTGTAACCGTGCCAAAAACTTGGCTCCTCCGCAGTTCCTTATTGTAATCGCTGTTACTGGCTCCTCCTGCACTCGGTTTGTTCCGGTTAGGTTTATCACACCAATCAGGAAGACTTGCCTGCAGATCAGTTCGTGTTCTTTATTGGATTTTTTGTTGTCTTTTCACCCCATGCAAAAGCTACGACCAATTTTGTTTTTAAACACTCTAAACACTCCTGTAATTAAAAAAACAAACAACATCCACCAAACAACAACAAATAAGCACAAGCAAAAAGTGCAAAATACTTATTTTAAAAAGACGTAATAACGAATAATAATCCTCATTTTGTTAAAAGTTTGATAGCCACCTGGATCAGGCTGTATATTATACACTTATTACTTGAGAAGATTATAATAGATATGCGTGCAAACTGAACATTCTCGGAAAGATAAAATCATTAACGACAATCATGGACCTCGTGAAAACTGCTTGGAGAAGAGCTGTGTAGACCAAACGATCCGGCTGTCAGAAGGAGAGAAATTCTGTTTCGCTGACAACAACGTTCCCTTTTTGAGTGTGTTTTTTAGATCCTGCATCACTGCAGCCCATCTCCGCCGTGGTGTTGTACTAGTTGTGCTATGTGTGATCCACGCGGTGCCTGTTTTCACCAATTCTTATTGTCACAAATCTTTTTAACACAATTAAGCGTTGTTTTCTTTCTTTTTTTTCTTTTTTTAAACTTTAATTTCTTCATCGTGACATTGCAAGTTGTTTCAAGAAAACGAGACAAATTTGTTTATCTATGCATGTCTCGTTTAAAATGAATACAAATAAATACCAAACGATTCCTCTGTCTAGTTTTATTACTTTCTGTCCGTCTTTGAACTTTTCCAACATTCTTACTATTTATGTTTTTCTGCTTATTATTCCACTTTGATTTTTTTTTTGCCTCGTTTGTATGCGCTGCTCTCTTCTCCTGTGGCAGATTTAAAAAAAAAAAATTCCTTTTACGATTGTAGAACTACTTATTTTCTTGTTTATCCAACGCTTTGTAAGTTTGTTTGCTACTCGTATGACTCATCTATGGTAAAACCTCGCTCGGCATGGCACTGGCATTAGTTTTATCGTAATTTATATTCAAGGATTTCAAGCACATCAATACCCTACGGTTCTCCTCCACCGTGCCCCCCGTCTCCCTGCCGTCGCTGCAAGGCTTGTCCGCTGGAGCACCCCAATAATCTTCCCACAGATGCTCCGACTTCTCATGAATACGCTTAGCATAGCCAAAGATTTGAAGGTCCACGGCACTTTTTTTTCCTTTCGCGAGAATTTAATATGTCTTAGAGTTTGCTACATTATATTAATACTTCGTGTGTTTGTGTACCACCATTTTGTGCCGCAATGACCTTAAATAATAAATGTTTCATTTGGAGCTGCAGTTATCACATGTCGTAAATATGGTGCAAGCCAGTATTCATCCTCGAATAGACGCAAAACGACAGTGCGTCTCAATTAAATGAAATACTGTGGGGTTTTTTTTTCCCACCTTTCTCTCTCACTTCCTGACATGCACACAGAGACATAGACCTATAAGTTGTTTCCCTGTCAGAATTGTTTGATTGTGCTTGTGTCCTCCTCCCTGTCTCTGATGTTGTCGACAGTTTAATCTCTAATGGCTCGATACATCTTCCAACATAACCTTTGGGATCGATTCTGTGTAGCCATTCGATAGAAACAGGTCGGCAGTATCATAGAAAGGCCGCTGGATCTCTGAGAAAAATCGATTTTTGTTGCTGTGCGATGGAGGAGAAAGACGGTCCTCCTGTAACGTCATTGTCGTCTGCCGCCGGCGCGACCCACGAAAGTCAGGTCATGAGCAATGTCGTCTATCTGACGTGACCTTGTGGGAGCGGGCGGGCAAGGCTGTGGGGGGAATAGTGTTACCTCCCTTACCCCGGTTTCACCTTCACCCAGGCGACTCGGAGCCTCGGAATGTTCAGAATTATCATCTGATCCAGCCCATGAGACTACTAGTGTTAAGTGCGCTCATACTTTTTCATCTAATCTCATTGAAACTTAACATTTTACACATTTTCATAACTGAAGTTGTATACTTAGTAAAAGAAATGATATTTTCATGTTGTAGGCCTTCAATTTTGCAGAAAATGTTCCGTAATTTCTGCTAAGAAATCGAGATTTGGCAATTAATTGTAATAACCCATTATCACCATTGTCACTTTTCCGACCTCGAATTCTGAAAGCCAAAGGTACATTCCAGGTTCCTCTATACCTAAAACAAAGTCACTGATATGATCTAGTTCGAATATCATAAAATTGCGTAACTCACAGCTTTGCCATAAGGAATTCCATGAACACACTCTTCCCGGCAAGTAGGATAGGCATTCCCGCCAGCTTGCGAGGTCAAAGGTCATGAGCCCAAGCGAGAGGAGAATTAGAAGCACAGTGCCGTTAACATTACTTGTCATGATCACTATCCTCAAATGTGAAAAACATTGATCTACAGCAAACACAAGCAAATAATGTCTTTGGTTGCACTCTTTCATTCTTTTCTTGAAAGTGAACAAACAATTGGACCAGCTAATCGTTCCGTCGTTAACATTTCTTTACACGCAATATACCTTCCTGATGCTGGAATCACTACAGCTTGCACAATTCGGACAACAGTCGTGAGATAATTATTTTGTCATCACGTGGCAGAGAATTCTTTAAGTTGTACCTATTGAGACTTGTAATTTTCCCGAACTTCATTACGTTTAACCTCTCTCCAATGAGTGCAAGAAATCAGGGTAGCATACCTTGCTATAGGCAAGCAACTTTAATGTTATTATGAGGACATGGTTTGCGTCAATTAGTACTTTGCTAGATGATCCTTGTTTTTTCTTTTAGTTTAATTCTAATGATTCCTAGCGGAGGCCCTTCGCATATTGTTCAGCAGTTTCATGCTTTGGCGTGGCCACGTACTGTAAGCAGTGCATATGCTCTGTTAAAAATTAGACAAATATTTATTAAATTGGTTAATCTTCTTACATTTTTCATTTAGTTTGTAAACAGCCAGGAGACTGGCCCCGAAGTTTTCGGAATGTACGAACTCTCTATAAAACCAATGGCTTGTGTATTCTGCAAATAGGCTTACCTTCCGTGATGTTTATGAATTATTTTATCGATTTGACCAAATGACATGAATTCAGAGGCCCAAAATAATCATTAACATCTGCCAAGACAAATAGCTGAACAAACCTTGACTCATCGCTCAATGTTTGTCCTGATGAGCAGAGTTCCGTACAGAGAAGTTGACTTGTTTCAAATGTCTCCTCTCTAGCCTTTCTTATTCTGACCAAAGGGAAGATTTGGACCCAATTGCTCAAATAGTAACAAAATAAATGTGGCACTCGACATGCCATAACAACGTGCACAGAATCTCTCCGACATGGCTTCTTTTTTTTTCATTGCTGTTAGTGTTTCCCGCTAGCCCCAGTGACCGAGTTTAAGACTGTCCTGTCACCAGCTGCTCCTCTCGCTGTAAGAAGAATGGAGGCTAGGATCTTGGGAGCGAGCGCTCATTGATTTTAGGCCGCCTGTGTAGTGTACTCTTACAACAGACACAAGTCTAGCAAAACGGGAAGCGACGCTTCAGACTTGCTCTCTTTATCTCTTTAGCTAATCCAATGTTAAATTACTCTACCAATATTTCGTCAGTCGCGGATTGTATGGCTCTTCAACCAAATATCGCCAGTAGAGTGCCGTGATAATCGTGGCTAAACGACTTTCAATTGAGATTCAACCACAAACTTAAGCTTTTCTCGTATCACCTCACTGAGTCAACTGATGGAAGTGCGTTATGAATTGCAAGGTTTAAATTGGTCAAGAATTTTACCATCTGGATAACGACATCTCAAAATACTGCAAGGAAGCTGCAAATTGCTGAGCTTAATGAGGCGATAGAATGTTTTTTTCCCGTCGGGCAGACTCAGCACATTTCCATTTCTCTCACTAAATGAAATCGAGTCTTCTGAATTCTTTCCTTTATTCTTTAGATGAAATGAGTTGAACCTGCGAACAAGGTGTCTCGTCCAAATAGTACTTTACTATTAGAAACAAAAAATGCCCATACATTGTGAATATAAAATGGGTGAAATGGCTGGAAGATTTTAAAGAGGAAATCAAAGATATCTAGACCCATAGCATGCGAAGAAAAAAAACAACCCTAACTTTAATTTTATAGGATGTGTTTGATTCTTTGTAACCAACAATCTCATATAAAAGCAATTGTAATATAAACAACAACCTTTCAATTACTGAGAGAGACCCACTACACAAAAGGCACACTGTTAAATCAATTATTTCAAACAGACTTATTTCATCAAACTTGTGTTTTCTGTTATTATAACGACCACTCCAAGCTTAGAACATCTTGAGATTTCTGTGCCATCTTATGACAGCAGAGTTTAAAGAAGTTGCTCTACTAGGAATATAATTAAGACGTTATAATCCAATCCTAAAAATGGTGTATTTGATGTGACACTGATTTAAGTAGGCAGAAAGACTTCTCAGGGCATTATCGCCTGTCTAACTAATAACGCGTCTCGGATATCAATCAAACATCAGAACAGAAATCTCGAAATTCTGGCTAATCTCTGGCGTCGAATGAAGGCGTCAATATGTGTCGTGTTCATGTTATCGGCTTACTTCATTGTTGTCCTAAGCGTCATGGCTGGTACAATCTAGAACGGTTGTGAACTACACGACAAATTTCGTCAAACGAAGAGTTGAAATATTTACACTAATTAATCTGTACTCCATCGAATGACTTGCTAGAGTCATATACATAAATGAGGGGTGAGGATGCTCACCCAGTGAAAGATCATGATGAGCTCAGTGTCCTTTGAGTGTCAGAGAGGGATGAGGATGCTCACTCAAGAAATGATCATGATGAGCCCAGTGTCCTTTGAGTGTCACAAAGGGGTGAGGATGCTCACACAATTAATGATCATGATGGGCTCAGTGTCCATTGAGTGTCAGAGAGGGGTGAGGATGTTCACCCAATAAATGATCATGATGAGCCCAGTGTCCATTGAGTGTCAGAAAGGGGTGAGGATGCTCACACAATAAATGATCATGATGGGCTCAGTGTCCATTGAGTGTCAGAAAGGGGTGAGGATGCTCACACAATAAATGATCATGGTGAGCCCAGTGTCCATTGAGTGTCACTATCAATGAATGTGTCGATATATATATATATTTTTTTAAATTTATTTAAAGTAGCAGTTTTTAAACTTAGGATCCATCGCAAGTGAGTTGATTCTATCTTTTAGGTAATGAATGCGGGAAACTCACCAAACATTAGAGACTAGTATCTGAATCCCAGTACCATTTATAATAGTAGAGGAAACTGTGGCCCGTATGTAGCGAACGTTTCTTTTGTGTCGAGGCGGCCTGTGCCAGGTGAGCAGCGAGCAGTCAGTAATTGATGCTGCGTGCGTCTAACGTGCGCTTTGCTATTGATCGGCCACACACCCTGAGACTCAGCCTTTTCTGGGATGTGTTCAATTGTTGGTTGATGGTGATGACACTGGTTGAGACATTCCCAGGCGCGTCCCTCGCCTGCCAATGGTAACCTGATACTGGCGAGATGGACCCACTTACAACCTGCCTGATAGAACTCAGAGTGGGCTCGGGAACAGGAAAGGGGGTTAGGGCAGTGGAAGTAAGGAAGGAAACAGGCATTAGAAAAAAAAAAAAGATATGATGACGAGTGAGATTGCACCTAAAGTTATTCTATAATTATATTAATGGTACCGTTTGCGTACTGCTTAATTATCACGGGCTTAATTATGTTCATACTCTGAGTGCTCGCCTCTGTGTGTGTGTGTGTGTATGTGTGTGTGTCTGGTCTGGCGCCTCCCCAACTCTGAAGCCAGAGATGATTGTCCTCTCGTTTCACTACGCTGGCTGGCTGGCTGAGTGGACTGGGCCCGGCGGCTCAGTGCTCATTCTCTCTCTCTCTCTCTCTCTCTCTCTCTCTCTCTCTCTCTCTCTCTCTCTCTCTCTCTCTCTCGCTCACATCTACACAGCTACAGTAACTGGTTACATTGGTTAGCTGCTGGATCAGGCCAGCCACTGCTGCTTGCCGTTTACTGGACCAGCGCTCTCCTCGACATTATGCTAGCAGCACATCATTGCAGATCTACATCTAGCTCTTACAAAATTCCAGCTGTGTAGTAACTAGGACCAGTAGCTGTTTCTGCTGGTGTGTTTCCATCTCTTTCCAATATTGGCTGCCAGATCTAGACGTGAACCATGTTATAGATAAAGGAGGATTTCGATCCCTGCACTGTTGTTTTACATCAAGCGTTCGTGCTCAGTGGTTAGTGGATGTTGTACTGGAAAAGTTTCAGCATCAACATTGGAAACTTGTCAGAGTCGTGGACCCTACAGTTTTGAGCGTCTAAATAGTTGGTGAAACCGTCCGTTTGGAAAGGAGTGTTGTTTTAAATGCGCTATGTCTGTAGACATGCCAGTGACGGGTGCTTTTTCGACTTAAATCGAATTTTTTTTCCAACTTAACTGCTCTTGAAGCAAGTAAACATCACTACTCTTAGCTAAATCTTTACTTTTGTTGACAGGCGATTTCTTGTTGAAAACTAAACATCCAATTTTTTCTTTGGTAGCTGAATGAAGATGCCATTGTTTAGAATATTGCACCTCTTGCTCTGAATCAGTTTCTCCACTGGAACAGAGAATTGTGGCTGGTTCTCAAAATATCTTGTTATAAAACGGTTTGAATGCCTGAGATGGGGGATGATTTTTCAGTGGTCCCACTTCTCCCCCTCTTAGATCTGTCTCTCTCAAGAATTATGTAGTCGTTTTATTTAGTGTCCTTGGAAAGATCATTGTGAAGATTTCAACCTCGTTTTCTACTTTTTTTTTACGTTCGCTAAGAAAGAACAATATTACTTGAATGTACAGTCCGTCGGTGATTATGAAATTCTTTTAAGGCAAAAATCTCTCGACTGGAAGGACAATTTGTAGATTTAATTTTACCTTTGGCGTGATATGATCTATCACTATAGTGGACTTTTTTCTTTCTTCCCAGTCATTGAAGAGCTGATAAATATAAAATTCTCATTATTAAAATCAGATCTTTCCGTGTAGCTTTTTAGAGTGCTGTCTCTGTTTCTGTTATCTGTATCTTTCACCTTTGATCTGCACGATATAACCCGAACGGCCATTTATCTTCATGTGAACATTATTAGGGCTCAATTACGTGAAACATCTGCGTTCAACAGCAGTCATCCACACTGCTCAATGCATACAAAGACGGTAAACGTTTTCAGAATCTTACACACACACACACACACAATAATAATAATAATAATAATAATAATAATAATAATAATAATAATAATAATAATAATAATAATTATACATGCAATAATAATAATAACAATTATACATGTAATAATAATAATAATAATAATAATAATAATACATGTGATAATAATAATAATAAACCGAATATCACAAGCTCTAAAATATATTGGGACTTTCTCCCAATTTACGGAAGCAACCGGAACATTTGTGTGTGTGTGTGTGTGTGTGTGTGTAAGGGGTGGAACTGGTAGGGAACTGTTTTTTTAAATAGTATCAATTTCACAAATTCGAAGCGGAAACTGCAGGAGGAGTGAATTTCATTACTGAAATCGATCGTGACAAAGCCGAGTGGAGTCCACTGTAGCCGCCCTGCGTCGCCCGTGGAGTGGGCGCGGGGGGGATGCGTCCCTCTTGGGAGCTGGCCACTTGAGGGGATCACATATCTTGCCCAATGCACTCTACTATTCTATCATAATGGGCGTGGGATTGGAAGTGCTCGCCCAATAGATCCGGATCTTTTGTGTAAGGCGATGCAATTGAGGACCGTGTGATACTGTGGTCTCTACCTACCACTATCAGAGAACGAGTCTTCTGATTTTAGATTATCCTGCTGTTATACAGACTGGGAGGAGGCTTTCTTACCCCCGAGTATCCCGAGCGTTAAGGCGATTCGTCAACAGCCGGTCATCTTCCTCACGATGCCTTCTCTAGGTCATGTCTGACTGGGAGCGTCAACGTAAGAGCCCCCGCCGTAGCCTTTCAAGATCAACCTGAAGCATAGGAGTTGGCAATTCCTTCAGTCGCTTGCGAGATAATTCCTCTAAAATTTTGATTTGCTGTGTCAGAGTTGGATCTGAGTTGGGAATTCGCTTTTCAAACATAGCTTGATTAGAGCTATCATTTTAGTGCTTTGTCTCATCTCTGAATCTGTCTGTCTGTCTGTCTGTCTGTCTCTCTCTCTCTCTCTTAAAATTTTCTTTGGTTCCACCACTCGTGTATATATATATATATATATATATATATATATATATATATATATATATCGTAAAGCACGCCAACCAATCCTCTGAAGCAGCCGATTAGTTCATCAAAGAAAAATGCCAGGATTTTGTAGGAAGCACGCATTGTAATAATGTAATCGTCATTAAAGTGCTCACTCTCCCTAGCCCTTGCTGTCGCTAGAGTCGGGTTTCAGCCCCAAGATCCCAAGGGAGGCCAGCCTTGGTGAATCATTTCTTTAGAATTGTGGGAGGAATTGATGGCACGCTGACAACGAAGCTTTCCTTTCCTGTACACTCGTGCATCTCCAAAACTTTATCTCTATCTCTCTCAGGTTAGCATCTTGAGGCCCGTGAATAAAGGATGGCGTGCAAACCTGGCATGCATATAATGCGAAATTGTTATAAAACTACACACTCCTCCTCCAACCGAAGGGGAGCCTCTCACGTGCAATGGTGTTTCAAGGGCAGGAAATAGCCGAGATAGAGACAGAAATGGTACCAGCACTTTGATTTCATTCATTACAATCGTGCAGAAAGTGAGCCTCCCTCCACAAATCTGAGTGAACAAACTAGTTCGTGGATCTTGATTACTTTTATCGAGATTCTAATTTTTTTGCGTGTTTGTTTTTTATTTATTTATATTTTTTTTTTTGGTTTGTTTTGCGCTTCACATTGGAAGTGTGTAGATATTTACGAGACTGCTGTAGCTCCACAGGAAGAAAGATCGAAACCAACGAAGTTGGGCACGGTTTAGCCCTCCGGCTATGAATAATGGAACAGGGTGGCAAGCAGAGCTCATACCGGGTACTAGAGCTCACGGGCGCCTTTTTTTTTTTGGGGTGGGGGGGAGGGGGGAGGGCATAGCCAGATTAACGATATAATATATACAGAGAGAGAGAGAGAGAGAGAGAGAGAGAGAGAGAGAGAGAGAGAGAGAGAGAGAGAGAGAGAGAGAGAGAGAGAGAGAGAGAGAGAGACATACACACACACACACACACAGACATACTCAGTGCAAAATGATTGTGCTCTCAGTACTAATGAAATACATAAATTATGTTTTCCTTTACTCTTCCTTTAATATGCCACTGAATTTGCGCTTTTTAATTTTTTTTTCTTTTAACTTTCAACCGCTCAGTCGAGAAAGAACAGATAATAGTTCACTTTCTCCCCTGGTCCTGTGGCTATAGAATTCTGAGTGAAGACTCTCTTAGTCATGTGGCTCACACATCTACCTTAGAATTCTGCCTGGGCACTGTTCAGGACCTTTCCTCTCGCTCCCTCAAGTCTAATCAAGTCAGTTCTGTCCATCTTGCAACATTGGTATTGAATTTGCTATATCGGCCCTATATGAGATTGCACAACTTTGCTAATGAATAATTTGCCACGAGATTGCATCAGTCTATCCTATCCCCTTTGCTAAGTTTTGAGATCATATTTGCAGTGCCCGAGGCGTATTAAAACATCCAATCAATAATTCATTGCCCGATATATGTACTCTTGGAATAATGGTGTTGGAAATTAATAAAGTTAAACTTAATAATTCTAGAGTTGACGTTTAGCGGCTGTTGGCGAAGTCCTGCGTGCTTTGTGAGCACGAGTTAGTGAGGCGTAACCATATCCAGCCTTTTGACCCCACAGCTGCCGCAGATGGTAGCCCAACCTTTGGCGGTGTACCAGCTGTCAAACTTAAACTGCGTCACAGGCTGGTCGGAGCACAGCCACGCAATTATTCACCCAGTTAAATGTACTCCATCGTTATCTGCGTGGATTCTTACTTCTGCCCCTAGCAGCTACTAAGCTAGCCACAGTGTGTGCACACAGCTATTTTCGGCTTAATATGCTCATCTTAATATTTCTATCTCCCTGCCACTTTATCTAGAGATCATTAAATAGACACGGTGATGTTAGTAGGACCTCCTTGGAATTTTTTCCCGAATGCCTCTACTTCAAGTTGCCCTCCATGAGCGTAGTATGGCGTTTGCAGCCTTTTTTCCCCATAAAAGGACTCAATTTATCTGTGCCTTTTCACTGAGCGGTTATAGTGGTGTTTTCCCTGGGAGTTATCACATATCAAATTTACACATTTTCTCATCCTTTTTGCTTCAGCACCTCAAACCTCCGGAAATACTGGACATCTTATCAGTTCTTTCGAGATGGAAGGGACTCAGTTTCTGACACCACCAATATCTATCTCACTCGTTAATTTGCTCTAAGTAGACAAGAAAGTGCGGGGTCGGTTCGACACTTTGTCTTATGAGCCCCATTGATAAACTTTTAGCTTTGAATCTTTTATAGAAAGATGTGCAGAATAAACTGATCTTCTCACCACCAGCCTGGGTAACCCTTCTGGGTGGTCGCAGACTCGAAAATCTTGATACCGTAGGGAGAGAAGTTATGATTGTCCTGAGCTTGAGAAATTAGTTACTATTAATTATCAGCGAACCTTTAGGCTTTTTTGATTGGAAAATTGTGGAACCAACAGGCTTTACTTGTTTGTAAGTTGTAGAACTAATAATAGGCCTCGATGGATTAAAGATTGTAGACGTAATAGAAGGATAAACGAGCTTTATTCAGTAATCACAGTAGCAAATGATATCTCTACTTTAGAAAGCAGAGCGTACTTAGTTTTTCATCTTTTTAAATTGAAAATTCAAAAGTTATGGTTAGGGCAATTTAAAATAAATTTCGCATATGTTTCTTGTGCTTAACCGCTTTTTGCTCATAACATTCTCACCAAACGCCCGGAATATTTATCTGAGTCTCGATCAGCAGAATGTGTTATTTCTATGTTATTCTTCACCCCACGGTGTTGGCATTATTTCATGCCCTCATTCTGACTCAGCACCCCTTCGTACTGACTTCCGTTCTAGGTTTTCAAGGAATTCAGCCTTTCCGTCCCCTTTCTGTACCAGATGTAACTAACATTCCAGGTGCAGTATTGCTTGTTTGACCTTCACTCTAATACGTCTCTCATAATACAGTTGCATATGAAGCGCAACCCAGGGGTGTGAGCCTGCAGAGATATTAATGCGTCATAACCATGACTGTATTGCCGTGTTTACCAGCTGTTTATCAACAACCCTACCTGGGTAGGGTACAGCTGATTTGTTCATACGGGATACACGAATGAAATACATTGCAGTCTTGTCTCACTATGGAAACTGTTTCGTGTTTACTTTGAATCTTATTCTAAATATACAATAATATTTTATTTATTGTTTTTTTGTGTTAAATTGCCTCTAATACAACAACATCTATTTGTTTATTTCCGCACTGTACAACTCTTACTCACAGTTTCTGTAAACAGGTTGATAGCTTAAGAGACATTGAGTTTCAAGGCCTCGGTGGGACGCTGCGTGAGGATTCCAATTACTAGGTTTAACTCATAATTATCTTTCTCTCTCTGTCTCTCTGTCTCTCTGTCTCTCTCTTAGGCACTTATATTTCCCTGCAAGATATTAAAATAGCCAGGCAAAGTTGATAATTGATCGGCTAATACTGTGTAATTTTACATATCACTACACAGGTTAGCGTTGCCTATTCAATTTTTCACTATCTTAGTTCTTAAGTATGGTGATCAACTATAAGCAAAGTATTGTGCCTACAGATAATAATGGGATTACGTTCGACTACTCAACAATGTGGAGCCATCCTCAGCTCAGCTATAATTATTCGACGATGAAATAATTGAGAGAGATTGAGAATAGAACCACCGACCTTAAGGGCTAAGCTTACTAACATCCATCGCATCGTGTCTCTCTCTCTCTCTCTCTCTCTCTCTCTCTCTCTCTCTCTCTCTCTCTCTCTCTCTCTCTCTCTCTCTCTCTCTCTAATTTTTTCTCTGTTGAATTTATGCATCTTCTTTGTTTATTTATATAATATGTTGCATGGCAATGAAGATGGATTGCACAATGCTACTGACTGTCTTTTTGTAACAAGTTTTCAAAGGAACTGGTTTTAACCAAGAACTTTGTGTAAAAAAAAAAACAACTAACACCCCCCCCCACACACACACACACAACAAAAACATAACAGGGTCGCACAGGTTAATTTTCCTCATGCTCACTCTTTAATGTTACTATAGCTGCACTATATGGAAAACTTTATATAAAAACTTTTACATTTTTCTTTTCTTTTGTTTTTGCCAGTGCAATGCTTTTTTTTTTTTTTTTAACTCTCTCTCTCTCTCTCTCTCTCTCTCTCTCTCTCTCTCTTTCTCTCTGTATTTCTCTCCCTCTCCCTCTCTCTCTCTCTATCTCTCTCTCTCTCTCTCTCTCTCTCTCTGTATTTCTCTCTCTCTCTCTCTCTCTCTCTCTCTCTATCCCCCCCCTCCCTTCCTCCCTAACACTTTGTCTTAGTCCTTCTGCCTTTCCGTCCGTTTTTTCGTTCACAAGCGGTGAGAGTTACAGTGCAGCAGCAAACCTTAAAGGCAGTCAGTCCTAGACGTCTTGGGCACGGGACACAATCCTTGTTTTCGTATTCTTCATTCTGCCTGT
>JAWDGP010000122.1:77500-115000 GCA_033675545.1 Elysia crispata | reverse complement strand
CGCGTTTCCGCATTACTGGATGTTCAATCTTATTTCAAGGATTACCGATAATGCCGTACGTAGAAGCATAATTATTCCTCATTTTTTTTTATCCTTATCCTTATCGAAATAAAACAAAAGCTTTTCAGTTGGAGTTGCTCGACATAAGTTACTATTAAGTGCTCTTTTTTTCCACAGTCACCATTTACTGTACCTGTTATGTTACCAAACAGAGATGAAGAATGACCAGGCGTTGTTTCTATGTTTTTAGATAAACTCAATTTCTCTTACAGATTAATTAGATTATTGAATGTGTTTTGAAAAGATGGAGTATTAGGTGAATTTTCATCCCGCTACTTTATAACATGTGGTAGTCAACTACTGAATTGACTCCACTCTAGTCATTCTGGAAGTGGGGAGCATTACACGAAAATTTCTCAACTTATAAGGATTTTTTTCGCTGAGGTCGACAATTCTTTCAGATTATAGACACGTTTCCGTCTGTACAGGAGACGCTTGATTATAATTGCTGAAGGCGAGATTAGATTATACCAAAAATCTTTTCTTTTAGGAATGAAATGATTTACTTCAAGGATATCAGATTCAAAGTTATAATCTCAGTGCTCATCATTACTTCACCTGGAGCATGTGCATTGTGTATATTGTAGACCTTAGAAGTGCTTCATTTGTATAGAACTATTTGAAGAGTGTCATTCCATAGTATGTGGAGTTGAAGAGGAGGCTTGAGATTTGCCCTACAAGATATCGCGGCCAATAGAAATGTTTTGAGTTTCAATGTGGTGATGAATATCAACTTACCCTTTGGTATTTTCTCTAGAAAAGACAATTTGTCAAGAGGTAGCAATCCAGACTGGCCAGTGAAAGGCCCTTGATTTAAGACTGTAAGAAAGTTTTTGTAAGGTCAAGTTTGGAGAAGGCCAGTGATGTGGAATGCTGGCTCGAGGCTAGCCAGTTGACCGTGCTGTGGGTGGTAGCTCTGCAGTCGAGTGTACTCTAGAGGCGGCTGCTGGGAGTGGGACATGCGCCTGAAGCCCGAGGATCCTTCTCATGGAATGCTGTCCAGTATGGACCAGGACGCGATAATGCGACCACGGGCTGCCAGGATGGGGAGACCGAGAGATGAGCCGGCCGGCTCGGGGCCAAGCGAGGCGGACTCCATGGTAATCACTGCTCAATCAATCGCCTTCACGGGCCGCAAACTCAGCCATGACCAGAGCAAACTGGTTTACAAAAAAAAAAAAAAAAAACCCAACAAAAAACAACAACAACAAAAAAAAAAAAACCCAAAGAAAAGTCAACTTCCAATGCTTTTGTTTCAATGAAGAACACGACACCTGAACGAATCTCCCAAGAACAAAAATATCAGAAATGAGAGCAGATTTATTCTCACCGTGTAGGATTTGCACTACATGAGAATTGGCATACTTTTGGTAGTCCTTGCAGGTTATCATTCTGATACTCTGATAGGTCCTCAGGAGATGAAGTTCAGCAACGATGTCTAGCTCCAAGCTCTTTAGTCTGTGAGGGATTTGAAATAACCTTTTCCCGCATATTTTTTTTTTTTACTAAAAAAGGAACAGGGAGTAAATGCTACTATGATAGTCATGTCATACAATTTCTCTATCCCAAGCCATGTGGAATCATGTGTGATTTGTTAAGTCTATTTTTTTTTCTAACCAAGTGGTCACCGGTCGACATGTATCTTTCCATGGGTTTTAGCTTCCAACACATCGGATTTGAATGTGTGTGTGTGTTGTTTTTTTTTTTACTAACAGTAGAAGGCTAATCATGATTTGGTCCTTATTGACTCTTCTGCAGTATTTACTTCCACTCACAAACTTGTCTGTCCTCATTGCTAATTACGTTTGTGTGTGTATTTCAGGGCTCGGCCGACTCCAACTACAGTCAGCCGTCTTCTGATATTTCATTAGATGAGGAGAAAGAGGCACTTCGGCGGGAGACTGAGAGGCAGGCCCTCACTCAGCTGGAGAAAGCCAAGGTATGGGATGGTAAACAATGCCTAGGTTTTAAAAGATCTTGAACAATGCCAAGGTATTGGATGGTAAACAATGCCTAGGTTTTAAAAGATCGTGAACAATGCCAAGGTATGGGATGGTAAACAATGCCTAGGTTTTAAAAGATCGTGAACAATGCCAAGTTATGGGATGGTAAACAATGCCTAGGTTTTAAAAGATCGTGAACAATGCCAAGTTATGGGATGGTAAACAATGCCTAGGTTTTAAAAGATCGTGAACAATGCCAAGGTATGGGATGGTAAATAATGCCTAGGTTTTAAAAGGTTGTGAACATTGCCAAGTTATAGGATGGTAAATAATACCTAGGTTTTAAAAGGTCGTGAACAATGCCAAGGTATTGGATGGTAAACAATGCTTAAGTTTTAAAAGGTCGTGAACAATGCCAAGGTATGGGATGGTAAATAATGCCTAGGTTTTAAAAGGTTGTGAACATTGCCAAGGTATGGGATGGTAAACAATACCTAGGTTTTAAAAGGTTGGGAACGATACTAAGTTATGAGATGGTGAACAATACCTAGGTTTTAAAAGGTCGAGAACGATATTCTAAGTTATGAGATGAGAAACAATACCTAGGTTTTAAAAGGTCGGGAACAAATGCTAAGGTATGTGATAGCAGACAATACCTAAGTTTTGAAAAGTCAGTAACGATGCCAAGGTATGGGAAGCTCAGTTCAAACTGTAAGATAAAAAATAGTTATATTTGGCCTCAATAAAAAAAAGAAAATCAAGCTCAGTTCAAACTAAGATATAAAATAATTAAATTTGGCCTCAATGAAAAAAAAAATCAAGCTCAGTTGAAACTGTAAGATAAATAATCATGTTTGGCCTCAATCAAATTAAATCAAGTTCAGTTCAGACCAAGATATACAATAATAATATTTGGCCTCAATCAAATTAAATCAAGCTCAGTTCAGACTAAGATATACAATAATTATATTTGGCCTCAATCAAAATAAATCAAGCTCAATTCAACTAAGATATACAATAATTATGTTTGGCCTCCATAAAATAAATCAAGCTCAGTTCAGACTAAGATATACAATAATTATGTTTGGCTTCAATAATAAAAAAGAGCCCTCTACCTGCTAAAATTTTGCAGACCAAACCAGTGGCTTTCGCTGTCCGAACTAATGTGTCCTATGATGGATCAGCGGATGACGATTCACCAGTCCACGGGTATGCAGTGTCTTTCGGAGTGCGGGACTACCTTCACATAAAAGAGGTGAGTAGTATAAACATGGCCGTTCCTTTGTCAAAAAACAAACGACATACACGCCATCAGGTCCAATAGTTGAGCTTTCAACCAGAAATAAACAAAAAAAAAAAACTTCAGATCCCTCCCTCCCCTCTCTGGCATTGTGTGTCAGGTTAATCAGGGAAGAGAATTTTCCTGAAGTTTACAGAATTTAAAAAAAATTTGTGATCCTCTATAAATCCTGTCCTTGTTCCAGACAGAAACTTTTATCCGTAAGGTTCAATGTCTCTAAAATTTTACTGAAAAAGAAATGGTGAAAATATAACTTTAGGTCGAGTACGATATTTTCCTGTCATCTAGGCTACGTATCAACCTATGTGAAAATATAAATCTGGGTGATATAATATATCAATAAGTTGTATCTTTTATATTTTTAGTTATATTTTGAAGTCCAACATCAAGATTTGTATTGTAGTTGAAACCATACAAGATATTGCGTCGTTGAGCTGTTAAGGTTATTTTGTCGTATATTTAAGCTTATTCGCTTGAAAAACTTCATTCTCTCCATCTTCACGACGAGGCCTCGCCGTTATTTTCAACAAAGGATCATTAGTATTTCTTCGTCTGACTATAGTTAATACGACCAGGCAATTTTTTTTTGTTAAGATACATTATCTAAATCTAGTTATTTATTAAGATAGATAAAAAAAATTAAGTAGAGCTAGATCTAGATTAAATCTACATCTGACTATGGAAATCAGGTATGACATGACATGAGACTATCATTATAGATCAAGGAGGTGATTTCCAAACCAAAGCAAATAATTATAAATCTAGATCTAGATCTAAATGTTAGATCATTATTTTTCGTTTTGCATGGCCAGAACCTGGTGGGGCCCAGTGAGAAGTTTTTTTTTATAGACCTAATCGATATTGATCATGTGTAGGTAAAAGAAATTTGTCTCAGGAAAAGATAAAGATGTGGAGAGCAGTGCTCAACATGTAACTGTAAGCGAAAATATAGGCTTTTATGTTTATTGCGATGAGTAAACCTTAATGGTGCATCGGTTGAGTCATTAAAACACAGAAAGCAATACCAGTTGGGGGACACAGCAGCTGCTGTAGATGAGCTACAACCGGTCATTCAACCTCGGAGTCTGAGCACAGAAAAAAATATCTTGTATAAGCTAAATCAGGAAAACTAAAGAAATCATGGCTCTGTTTACAATCAAATTTTTGTTTTGATTTTTGTTTTTGTTTTTTTTTTTTGGGGGGGGGGGGGGGATGCTCCTGCCTACGCCGCTCACGTTGACCGATTTTAAAAAAGCTTCAGTAGAAAATTTTGTGTCCAGTTCTCATCCCTGGTTAATGCAAGGAAAAATTGGTTTAAATTAATTTAAGTCAAATCCTATGGCAAAATATGAAACACTATATGAGTAAAAATGGTCAGAAGTCCCAACACAGAAATATCTTTGAAATACATTTTTGTATAGAAAGTTTGAACTTTCTCATGTTGATTATACTTTCAATCTAATTTCATCTATGTCAGTATTTGTGTGGAATCAGCACAAATTTGACTCTATCTGTTTCTTTCTTCTATGCTAAAATTTTTTTAGAAATTCAACAATGATTGGTGGATTGGCCGCCTGGTCAAAGAGGGATGCGATGTCAGGTTCATCCCAAGTCCTGCCAAACTGGAGAACCTCAAAACCCAGCCTGGGTCAGCTGGTGGAGGAAGACAAAAGCTCTACACTAGGTCAGTAGGGGGCGGCACAGGGTTTGCATACACCTTCTTGCTGTGGCACTGTTGCTTTCTTTATCTGTCTACCTCTCCTTTTCTTCTCTCTTTCTCACCTAGAATCATCTCTCTCCCTGACTCTCCTTTTCTCCTACCTTCTCTCACACTCCTTCTTAACTCTGTTCAAATAGGGCAGAGTTGGCATGATGTGAATTCCATACTTTATTCCCTTTCTAAAAAAGAGAAAAAGAACTGGTATATATCTTAACTTAACCCATCGATGGGAAGTCTAAAATAAAAGAAGAGAAATATTAAAACAAAAAAAAAAAAGGAAAGAAAGATCAAACTCAATATAACAGATTAATGAAAATTATTCTTGTCAAAAGATTTTCTGATTGATTTAAGACATGTAGGACAGATGTCTTCATCATCATGTGGGAAATAAAGTCTTTAATCAATAAGAAACATAGGAAACAGGATTTTTACATCTCATTGAAAGCGCCGAAAATAGAGGATTGCACTTTAACAGCGCTTAGAGCTTCCACATTCGTAGATTTTAAAGATGGTTAGAAATAAATTCTGCATGCGCTAGTTTATGAGGCATTGAATTTTTCTATTCTTTTTGTGTTAAAGAGAAGAAGGAGTGAACGAGGTTTTGGAATCATCGAGAAAATGAGAGAAAGAATGGAAGAGAGAGAAAGGAGAGTGAACGTGTTTTTTTTTAATTATCGAGAGAGAGAGAGAGAGAGAGAGAGAGAGAGAGAGAGAGAGAGAGAGAGAGAGAGAGAGAGAGAGAGAGAGAGAGTATGTGTGTGTGTGTCAGCATCTCTCACTTATGTTTCATTCGGTCTCTCTCTCCTCGTTCCCTCCTCTGTTTTTTGTTCATCACATCGGCTATTTGTAAGACCATTATTAAGAAATGTGAAGGAACTTGACGATGGTCATGTTATGATAGTTCCCTTTTTCTTGAGTTAGAAGGCACCAAAAAACTAGCAATCTTTATAGATTAGACAAGGACCTGTACCCAAACCAAACAGCCAACCCATTCGAACAAAAACCATGTTTGATGTCTTTCCCCTTATAAAATTAGTAGCAACTGCTTAAGAGAAACAAGTTTTGTTTGCTGGTGGAAGACAAGATTGAGCGGCGTTCTATTGAAGAACTACACCAAATTCAACAGGAAAACAATGTTTGTTTTTGGAATAAATTGTAAAGCAAACAACCAGATTTAAGGAAGAATAAGATGAAGATTTTATTTGCTGCACAGATCTAAAACCCGCCTGTTGCCACATCCATCGAATTCCTTCGTGTTGATTTAAACTTTCACAGGTCGCTGATAGCAACATGTTCTTTCATCTGATGGTTTAAGAAAATTTTCGATCCGCGCAACAGCACAAGTCCTCTGGCTAAAGGACTTTAAAGCTCCGTCAGTATAACTGGAATTTAAAATCAGAAAGCAATATAGCAAGGATCAGAATACATTAAAACTGGAAAAGATTTAAGTGGGAAATTGCTCTTCGCAGGAGAAAAGAATGCAAAATTGTTTGGCTTAAATGTTACCGAGCATTCCCTGAGAGCAGTTTCTCGCAGCCTAGAAAAGAAAGGTTATAATTATGAACTTTCCTATCAAATTTTGCAAGAGGATGTGCTCATATTTTTTTTTTTTTTTTGTAGAATTTTACATCGAGGAGGCAAGGACAGGAACTCAAATGCCATCAGAGTTTGTCTTTAAACGAATATATGCAGATTTGATTTCAGAGGTGGGAAATAGTATTGATCTGTCCTGAGGATGGCAACAAACATATTTATACTATTATCAAGCTGTGGATTCCGGAGGTTGTGTTCTCTCATAAAAGCCAATACGAGACTAGAAATAATCTTTAAGGTGATTCACGAGACTCAAACTTATCGTACAGGTGATTCACGACGGAATCGCTCGCCACGAACACTCCTTACATCACATAGCTGGTATGATAGTAAAATAAAGAAAACTCCAAAGCTCCGAATGTTCCTCGCTGCTGACAGAAACAAAGTCCTCTCAGCATTACCAAGAAGCCTAGCAACGCTGGCCTTGTGAGGAAAATTTGCGATATATTCAATATTTTGCAAATAGTGGCCACAAATTTCGTGGAGTTGTGGCGTCTGGTCTCTCTCTGAAATCGGAATCCCCCAAATCTAAGGCGGGGGCTGCGGTACCATTGAAGTTAGAAAGGCTCTTGGATTCTGAGTGTTAGCAACCCATGCGCCATGTCACGACATTTTCGAGGACAACTCCCATTCTGTCCTCATATCATCATCCTCAGAGAAATCGGTGACCTGTTTTAGCACGCACTTTCTTCACCACAGGGAAAGGTATTTTTACAGAAACTCTGTTGAGATAGACAAGAGCTCTATGGGAAATTCCCTGGCTAAGACCATGCTATTTCTGAATCAATGACGGATTGCTTAGTTCAACACAGATTTCTAACACTTCGACAGGAGATTACTAGAACATGCGCTTAAAAAATTCCACCCTAATTAAGTGGCTGCAGAGCATTTTGCAAGCACCAAAACTTGACTGGTTCTCCCCACCTCCACCACCACCCCTCCCCCCCCCCCTCTCGGATTAGCATTTTTCAGTCCCTTAAAAGTTAAAAAAGACTGTTTATTCTTTAAACAAGTTTGAAACATAAACCACCCATCACTTCATTGGAAAAAGAGCAGTAAAGAAAAAAGGATTTATTGTTTGTAGCTGCTGTGTAGAGTGCACTGTCGATGTCAACCACATTTCTTTCGCTAACCACGCCTCCATCAGTTTGATGATGTCTCGCCATTTGATCTCAATCTTCTCTTGCTAACACATTGTATTAGCCCTCAACAGTAACACAATGTTTAGATTTCAGATTGATTATCTGCACTAGTAACTAGTAATAAATTGTCAATTAAAGATCAAGTTATTACGCTTTGTTTCACTATATCTTTCTATAAACTGCTTCCTATAGCTTTACAAAAAAATGATCAAGCTAAAACGGCCCTGCAGTTCTTCAGTTTGTTGTATTTCCCGCTCGGTACTCAGATGTTGTTCTGTTTCACCTCTCTGGTCTCCACAGAGGGGAAGAAAAAAACCGCATTTATTTTGCTAAAATCGTGGGTGTATACTAGACTGTGCTAAGATGTGCCTGAGATTTTGAAGAAATTTGATTAGCGCGGATCTGCAATGAAAATTTCACACCACTCTGTCACTGTCTTTTGAAATGTTATTTTTTTTTTTTTTTAATTTTCTACCGCTGAATGCATGCTGAATTTTACCAGCGGACTGTCAGTTAAATTCTCTCTAAAAACTTACAATTCTCTTCTAAAAAAAACTCTCTCGCTCTCTCTTTCCCTCCTTCATTTCTTCTATGAACCCATGAAAGGCTGATGGTGAAATTTATGAAGTCTAAATGTTGAGGAACTTTTCGCCTCTTCTAAAGTTCAAACGAAGCATGGTTGGGTGGAAAGTTAAGTCTTGAATAGTTCCTTGCATGACACTGGGCTGTTAACACTAGGCTCGCAGTTTGAAGAAAAAATAGTTCAACCGTCCAAAAATCCTGTACTTTTGACTAGATCTATATCGGTCGGGAGCAAAGTCCCTCGTGGAGAAACGAGTTAACAACAAGAGCGGGTCTCAGCGGTCGCTCGGAAATCACGAAAATCAATGAAAAAAGTGTCAAACTCCTGGTATGTAGATTAGCATGTTTAGTCTTTAGATAGATTATTATATCAATGAAAAAAGTGTCAAACTCCTGGTATGTAGATTAGCGTGTTTAGTCTTTAGATAGATTATTATATCAATGAAAAAAGTGTCAAACTCCTGGTATGTAGATTAGCGTGTTTAGTCTTTAGATAGATTATTATATCAATGAAAAAAGTGTCAAACTCCTGGTATGTAGATTAGCGTGTTTAGTCTTTAGATAGATTATTATATCAATGAAAAAAGTGTCAAACTCCTGGTATGTAGATTAGCGTGTTTAGTCTTTAGATAGATTATTATATCAATGAAAAAAGTGTCAAACTCCTGGTATGTAGATTAGCGTGTTTAGTCTTTAAATAGATTATTATGCGGGTAGTGGCTTGCAGCCAGCCCTGTCCCAGAGAGAACGATGCCATCGATTCTTTTATCGATCACTGGCGAGACGTTTAATAGAGTAAGTTCAGCAATTATAGCAGTTTGCACAAAGCTGAAAATCACGAAATTCAAGCATTCCTCACAGGTGAGAAAAAGGAAAAAAAAAAAGGAAGGAAAATATATTTATCTCCTAGATAAGACTTTGCTATTTCCTGTTCTGTCCTTGGGACCAGGCGTGGTGTGGTTGGCTTGGAGGAGAGAGCTAGTAGGGAGTGTTTGAGACACAGTTACTAGGAGCCTGTGATTTTTGCAGCGTCCAGATTGTCTTTCTCAGGCCAGTTACTGACGTGTGTGTGTGTGAGAGAGAGAGACTGTATAAGGGTCATTAAATGTCCCCGTGCAGGTTACCAGATCAGAGTATACTGGACGACCGTGCCACGTTAATGTGATAGCGATCTTCTTCTGATGTCCGCTTTGATGTGACCGGTATTCCTATTAATTTGGTCAAGTCATATCAGACCGCGCCGGTGCTAAATACCTAGCTAGTCCTTCAGTGGAAAGTAACGCATTTGCATAAAAACCCAGACGATATAGCTCGACCGAGACCTAGTCTTTCACAGGATCGTTGATTTCTTCCCCCTTTTTTTTGCCACAAAGGAGGATCCACACACACACACACACACACACCGTTTCTTGGTTTTTCATTTGCAATATGTGCATTAGATCCTGCAGGTTATTTACAGCGTGAGTAAATCGTTTTAAAATGGTGTATGATGACGGCGGTTGAGGAGTCAGCTGGAGCTACAAGAATTCTCATAGGTTGCGAACCTCAACAAGAATAGTATTGTATTATTATTACATTGCTGGCAGTCGCCGTCATTACACACTGTCTCGACACGACGGTTCGCCCGTGTTAAAAAATCCTCCCCTCCCCTATTGAGGAAGGCGACGATTCCATCGTTTAAATATCTATCATGAGTTAAGGTTATTTAGATTACTTTCAATTGGCTCATGTCTAGATGGCTACAGCTATCGATCGGTTGAGTCGATTTCCCTGCCGTTTTGTTTCCATTTTGCTTTAGTTTTGTGGAGAATGTTAACCATTCTACGTCACCGCACGCACGTTATAACCCAAAGCAAACAAGCAAACATGCAATTCTGTGGGCATTCGCCACTGCTCCTTGTGTTTGCTCTCTACCGGGGCTGCCCCCATTGATTTAGCATTAGGCCTATCGCACCCGCCACTTCTTGGAATTCTTTGATTCCCTCTTAATGATGTTTTTTTCCCTTTGAAGAAAGGGGGAGGGGGGTGGGGGAGCGAAGAGATTACAGTCGAAGAAATAGGGGAGAGGTAGAGATAGACAGACAGAGACAGACAAAAAGAGAGAGATACAGAGAGAGAGAGAGAGAGAGAGAGAGAGAGAGAGAGAGAGAGAGAGAGAGAGAGAGAGAGAGAGAGAGAGAGAGAGAGAGAGAGAGAGAGAGATATGGATTGATTGATCGATCGATCGTTGATTTAACTCGTTCAGGAACGTAGGTAGGTAGGTAGGTGACTTGGTCTGTGGGAGGCTTGTGTTCCTTCGGTCATCTCAAACACAGACAAAACAGAAGGGAAAAAAGAACGTTTTTTTTTGTTCCAAGTTCCCACCCGCAGCCCCTGCTTTTCGTTTATTTATAGTGTCACCCTGGCTAGATCGATTTGAGCTTTCTAGTGCTGATGTGTGTCTGAAACTCGCTGTGGCTCTCTCTCTCTCTCTCTCTCTCTCTCTCTCTCTCTCTCTCTCTCTCTCTCTCTCTCTCTCTCTCTCTCTCTCTCTCTCTCTCTTTCTCTTTCCCCCATTCTTTTTCTCCCCCTCTATCTCATTCTTTCTCGCCCTATCTTTCTCATTCTATATGTTTTCTTATAGCTTGCATTCGCATCTTTAAAACATGTTACTATCTTTTACATGATATTCTTGATTGTACCGAAAATGATGGACTGCTCGTGTAAAATGCAACCGCCGCCTTTTAAGTATTACTGTCTTTTCTTGCCTGTCCTCAGTCACCCACTCATGGTGGATGTTACTTTGGGTGACTCTCTGTGTTTGTATGACTGGTCTTCCTTCTTTTGCTATTCCAACCGCTTCATGAGATGTTTGTTTACTGCAGGCTCAATCGCCGTTCTAAGTGCCCACACCGTGAGAGAAATGGCTGCCGATTGAACCCAAGTGATGATCCAGTCTTTAGGATGAAATCCTTGCCTTTTGGGGCCAGTAGGGTTTTCTCCCTCGTGTTATAAATCAGATTTCATTCAACTATTTTTCATTTTATAACCATCTTAGGCCTACGTCCTTCGCCCTCTAGATCTTTCTGCTTTTCATTTCAGTCTCTTATTCTTTCTTATCGTCTTGTTTTTTTCCCTCTTTCGTTCTGAGTTTCCCTCTCTTCGTTCGTGTTTTATTATATCACTATTTGCTATTTAGACCAAAAGTAGGAGCTGTATGTTTCTAGCAATGTTCTCTTCATTTGCAGATCATAGAAAAAGGAAAGTATAGTCAAGTTAGTGTTGGTCTGGGACTTGCTTATTTATAAAAAGGTGGAAGTATAGTCAAGTGTTGGTCAGCGGTTTTGCTTATTTTAAGAGAAATGAAAGTGTAGTCAAGTGTTTGTCAGGGGAATTGCTTTTTTGTGTAACGGTGAAAGTATTGTCAATTGTTGGTCAGGGGTATTGCTTATTTATATATATTCCAATGAAATATGGTCAAGTGAGGGTCATTGATTTGCTTGTTTATAGAAAGGTAAAAGTATAGTCAAGTGCTGGTCAGGTGAATTGTTTGTGTCTATAACGGGCAAAGTATGGTCAAGAATTGGTCAGTGGTATTGTTTATACTTATAAGGGTGAAAGTATGGTCAAGGGTTGGTCAATAATATTGCTGGTTTACATAATGGTAAAAGAATGATCAAGTGTTGGTACATGGTCAGTGTTATTGTTTATATAGAAAGGTGAAAGTATGGTCAAGGGTTGGTCAGTGATATTGCCTGTGTATATAAAGATGAAAGAATAGTCAAATGTTGTTTAGTAGTATTGACAGTTTTACTCCTGCAGTTTAGACATGCCATTTTAAATCCAAGGAAAAAATCTGCTCTTGAGAATTCACTCCATTCAAAGTAAAAAAATAAAAAAAGAAATAGATTATTGTCAGTTCAGGCAATTAGAGGGTAGCACTGCATACACAAAACGTACCATAATGGTCATCTTGTGGTGTGTGCCCAGTCAGAAGATAGAATGGGCGAAAGTTTGAATATTTGGGCTAGATCTGCCTTTTAATTATAGGAAAAAGCTTTGCTTTGATTCCGATCTTTGGAATTTTTTTGATTGTGCCAACACTTATTTTTTGTTTTTACTATTTTTATTTTATATCTCACCAAATTTTGTTGCTTTTTTTTTTTTTTTTTGTTATTTTGAATTAATTTTCTGCAAAACCAATTGATATTCCACCATAAAACATCTTTTTTCATCTTGTCTCATTTTTTTTTTTTAAAGAGAACCATTGCATCTTCCAACACCAACATAGACAACCTATTTAATGTTGTCTTTTTTAATTTTCTTTCAGCAAAACCAATTCATCTTCCAACATAGACAACTTACTGAACTCTTCGAAACCATCAAATTCAAGGGGTTCCACACCTCCAACACCTGGTGAGTTATGTTAATACATGCATATCCCATATCAGACCATTGTAATTTCAAATTTTAACTAAGTATGTTACAATTAATGTACTGCTTCCCCTTTTGACATATAATTACAGAGAAAATTTTCTTTATTTGTTGAAAGATATGATTTAGCAAGAGATATTTATCAAATTTTCTTCATAACCATTTTCAATCCATGATAAACTGCTTTTTAATTGTATCAAAAAAGCTAGTCAAATTTTAGGCGATTTACCTTTTTCTTCAGTTCCCACAATTAAGTACGCCCTGTTTCTCATTGCAGCCTCTTTGCTCTAATATTTTAAAAGTTATATAACTGTATAAAAAATATCTGTTTTTAATAACCAAAATGCTAAAGCTAATAAAAGAGCTGTAAACATCAAAATGTGTTTTCAATTGTCCAAGGCAGACAAATCAAAGAGATATGTATAAAATCTATCCTTTTTATTTCAGTTAGATTAAAGGCAAAGAATTACACTTTTACTGTAGTGAAAAGAAAGTGGTCATATATGAAAAATGTCAGCTATGAGAGTTTCAATGAAAAAAATATAAAAACAAGAAATCATCTCTTGAGAGTGTTTATGCAAATCAACTACAATTTTTGCTCCTTAAAAAGCAGATTAAAGAGCTGTTTCATTTCATAATCATATCTTTTTTGAGCCAAGAGTCATTTAAGACCGGAAAGAAAGAAGACAAAAAAAAAGACAGAAAGAAGAGAAATTTATTGCCTTGGATATTATGCATCATGAGTTTGATGTGGTAGATATTGCTGTAAGAATCAAGCGGTAAAATCATCGTGTTTTACTTTCGTTCTGCAGGAGAGAGCTTTTTTACTCAAAATATCCTAACATCAGTTTTAAGTTTAAAGCAATTTTTAACACATGAAAAACATTCAAAGCACTGTTCCATATCAATCTTATTGACTCCATTCAAACCTAGGCATAAATCAGTTTCTACTGTCTACTCAAGGTAAAAAAATCATGATCTCAGCAGCTCATTGTAAATCTATGGATTGTACACCTTGATGTGTCATATACATGTGTTTACAATATGCTGAAGGTGTGTCAGATGTCGTTGATGATCACATAACAAGTCCACATTTATGTACTGTGTATCAAAGAGCTTAAAGGGTAGATTTAAATATGAGTATAAAATATCCATATTCCTTTGGAAAAATCTTCGTTTGGCAGTCCATATGTGTTTTGAATGTTTATTGGCAGACATGAACTGGAACAGAAAAGAAGATATTGTCCATTTATTCTCTCGATGTTTTTCACACATAACGGGTCTTCATTGAGATAGATGATTGCTAAAACTATACAAGCACTCTTTTAGAATATGATGTTTTTGTACCATAAAAAATGACTGATAGATTGATAAAGTTAATTGCAACACACTGAGAGAGACTAAAGGGAACTAAACAATTAAGAAATTTTGAGCTTATATTTTGCTCCTTGCATCTTACGCCTTGCAGGTTTAAAATAAAAAAAAACAATAAAATAAAATAATGAAAATATTTTTTAATTGTATTTTAAATCACAGTAATTCTAATCCTCATCATTTACATATGCTGCTTCATATTGATTATGTCAGGTTTTTAAAGATTCTCTCCTTGGGGCTTTTCGGTGCAATTTTTTCTTTCATATAAAATTCTCAAAAGTGGGCTACATTGAAGCAGGCTGGATGAATGATGCATAAGTCAGAGTTTTCAATCCATAGAGTTTTTATACCATGAACGAGAAAATTTTCTGCCCTTCAAAGGAATGAAAAAAAAATTGTTGTAGCATGTCTTTAATACATCAGGATCCAGGCCAAGCATCAATCTTTAATGGCAATGTCCTTTTCTAATGATGCAGGTATAGAAGAGGCCCAGAATGGAGTGGACAGCAACCCTGGCGAGGACAGTGACAGTCTTGGCAACTCCAAGTCTAGCAAGGCCAGCATAACACCTCCCACCAAAGAGAAACGCAAACCATTCTTCAAAAAGGTGAGTTGCTCACAGCGGCAACAGCTCTTGGTTGCTTTCTGATCTCTTTTGCTTAGCTTTCCTGCAGGAAAGGGAGAGACAAATGCTGCTAACTAGCTTTGTAATTTGGAGGGATCATGATGCACTGAAGCTTTTGCTTCTTAGACTGCTCTCAAAATAGTTGAATGATTTACAATAGGTCAAGCAGCGTTTTCATTTGGATCAAGAAAAAGGGTGTGAAATATGGAAATTATTTACTTTTAATAATTCCTTGCATTGTAAGAGATGTCTTAATGGCTAGTTAATAATTGAAAGGCAAAAAGAGCTTCATCATATTTTTATTTTAAGACTTTTTTTATGAAAAGGAAATCTTATCTTTTAACATATATCTCTACTGTATTTGTTCCTTTCTTATGTTCTACAGTCTGAAAGCGCCCCTCCATATGAAGTTGTGCCTTCCATGCGACCAGTTGTTTTGATTGGTCCCTCCCTTAAGGGTTATGAGGTGACAGACATGATGCAGAAGGCACTTTTTGACTTCCTCAAACACAGATTTGAAGGCCGGTGGGTTTATTTAATTTTCTGTAAACAGTAATTATAACGAAAGAAATACCCAAAACCTTGCTTCTTAAAAATTTACTGCTTTGCATAACTTCAATCTTAGCTGCTCAATATCATTTAGGCTGATCATGATTTAACTTAAATTTAAAGTAAAAGTTAAAAAAAAATGAATGTAAATATGTATATTTTTTTTCTAGACTGTTCTTAGTTTGAAATTTTACCATGTAAATGATGAAGAGTTGTGAGTGATCAATACTGCTTGTTTCCCCTCAGAATTATAATCACGAGAGTTACTGCTGATATCTCCCTGGCAAAACGGTCATTACTGAACAATCCTAGCAAGAGGGCCATTATGGAAAGAACAAACCCTCGAGCATCAGGCCTTGGTAAGTGGACGATAAACATTGAATTAAAATATCCTTACAGGAGAAAGCTTGTACGTGTACATTATTATGGTGGAAAGAGCACAAATCAGATGGGATATATAGCATTGTTATTGTCAGGGTTATGGGTCGGGCTCCAACTTCTAGTCACACTGGCAGCCCCTTCTTTTATCCTAAAATTCAAACTTTTAAAGATGAATGATTCACAATTTTTTTTTGCCTTCAGTCTTTTAATTGATTACGAGGTTGAAGAACATTGATATTAATAAAATTAATTTTATTCTAGAAATCTAATTTTAGAAGTAGGTTCTAGAATAAACAATGCTCTTTGATGTTGGTCGGCATGTTAAGATGCTGTCATAAAAATGTTGGGATCTAGTTGAAAGCTATGTTTTAAATTGACTACCACATTAGATTATCTTGTTAAATGAAATTATTCCTACTTTTAGTGATGCATTACTAACTGCATTGTAATTTTACCTCAGATTATTGCATATTTTATAGCGCGGAACGTTTACATCTATGATCTTACTACAGCAGGTTTGAATTGTCAGATTTTGTAAGGATTTAGCATCTAGTCACAGGAACCTCTAAGATTTGAAATACCTTTCAATTTCTTTTGGTCCAGATGTT
The DNA here is from genome assembly GCA_033675545.1 of Elysia crispata. Classification (NCBI taxonomy): domain Eukaryota; kingdom Metazoa; phylum Mollusca; class Gastropoda; family Plakobranchidae; genus Elysia; species Elysia crispata. Next base: position 98,710 of record JAWDGP010000122.1, on the reverse strand, counting down.
GATTTTTTAAATTATGCTATCAGGTGATAGTTCGCTGTATGGTATCATAGTGGTTAAAGATATTTTTAGGTAACCAAACTTGTTGGAAAATTAAGTTAAACAGAGTTGAAAAGTTTTTATCTAAATGGAAAATTCACAAAATAAGCTTGTATTTTTTTTTTTGTAACTTAGCGGAGGTTCAAGCAGAGATAGAGCGTATCTTTGAACTGGCAAGAGCCTTAGAGTTGGTTGTCCTGGACTGTGATACTATCAACCATCCGTCACAATTGGCAAAAACTTCTCTTGCACCCATTGTGGCTTATGTGAAGATCTCCTCACCAAAGGTAATCTTTTTTTTTTGTTAGAAATTTATTAAATGGACCAAGCTAGCTTTGTGCCATGCAATTTTACATTGTGGTAGATGGTCTGGAGATTTGTATTTACTCAAGAATAAGAATAATTTGGCTTGCAAACTGTAGCATTGAATTAATCAGATAGATTGTTTTATTTATATCAGAGCTATGCCAAGAGAATTAAAAAAAAAAGTGTGTAAAAAAAGATGAAATATTTGAAGAAGTTTCAGCAATAAAATCTGTTACTTCGTCGCTAAACTAAAGCAATTTTAGTTTGTCAAGAAACATTTTCACATACCCTAATGTGACTCAAAATATGTTTGAACATATAACTATTTCTGCAGTACCAAGAATGTTGTTTGACCAGTGTTCCACAGCATGCCAATGTTCTTTTATTAAATTTTGTGATCTACCTGTGCAGGTGTTGCAGAGGCTTATCAAGTCCCGAGGGAAGTCTCAGAGCAGGAACATGAATGTCCAGCTAGTGGCAGCTGACAAACTGGCTCAATGTGCACCGGTAACCAATGCAAGGGACAATAACTTGTTTAGAACCATCTCGTATCCACAAATACTTGAACAATGCTAACTTTTAGTCATTACTTTTGATCGATCGCTGAATATCCTTTAATGGGATGTATCAGCTGAGAAAAAGGACAAAGCAGTTTTTTTCCAAAATCAACAGTTTGCACATCTACATCTCGGGTTTAGATTTGATGACACTTTGAAATAATAATATGAAAGGGAAAATCATTGTGTGAACTACAGGTACATATTGTAACTGTTCAAAATGACCATTTTTGATTCATAAACTCATCTTTTCTAGCTAAATTTGACAAAAACAGATGTAAAAATAGAAACTTTGAGAAATTTTTATCAAGCGATTTTAGCCCTAACATATTTGGCTTAAGGGAAGAATGAAAACTGAAGCTCCGTATTAAATGGCTTTAGCTCATCATGTACCTCAGAATAATGAAAGAGTTAGAAATCTGCTATTTCGTATTTTAAAGGATGTTCAGGCCAAAATTTGCTGACAGAGTGGAGAGAAGAAGTATGAAGAAAAAATATTTTCTCTTGATCCAATGTGTATGCTTTCTCATTACCAGCAGTGGGCCTAAGTGAAACAATTTTTTACAGTGCTCGCCCAGTAACTCTTTTTCTGTCCGTACATTTTGTCATTTATTCATATCTTTTTCAATAATTTGAAATTACTGAATAAAATACGAGTAGAGAATTAATGTAGCAAGTACTTATTTTTTTCTTATGCTTCTCAAGGAAATGTTTGATGTTATTCTGGACGAAAACCAATTGGAGGATGCTTGTGAACATTTAGCAGAGTTTCTAGAGGCGTATTGGCGAGCAACGCACCCTCCTAACATGAGCCCACCATCACCAACTAGCAGAGGCCCGCATCATCCCCTAGGAGGTAATGGGGGAGGTGCTGGAGGTCCTTCATCCACCGTCAGTCCTCTATCACGACACAATACTGTACCTGCGAGCCATATAGTGCACAGGTGAGCGACTTTTTCCCAGAACTTTAAAGTGTGGAAAATAAACTTCATTTTGCAATTATGTAATATTAGAAGGATATTTTGAATGATTATTTAGGAAGAGGATGCTTGCTGGATTTATTTTTCCTGTGCTCTTTTAAATTTTTATACATACTATATATTGGCTTAATCTTATCCTAATGTACTTACGACCTTCATTGATCGAACAGTGAGCAAGATTTTTTTTCCTTTTTTTCTCTCTGTTCAGTATATATCTAAAAGCTTATGGGTAGATGACTCGCATAAAAGATTTGCGTGAAATGGTTATAGGAATGTGTATGTATTGTGACTCTGAGATTGTTAGACATGCATTATATATTGTATATGGTAATTTTCCTCTACAGTCGATCAGGCAGCTTGGAGGAATCTGCTCAATCTCCAGACAGTGACCGCCAGCACCACAGGCACCACCATCACCACCACCATCAGCGCCGTCACGATGAGGATGACTACAGTGACACAAGTGCAGGAGGTGGTGACCCCCACCATCCACATCATACCCACCGGCCTCATCAACGTGACGACAGATCGACACATGTGTCTCCTCGAGGCTCCAAGTATCCAGTGCGCCAAGGCAGTATAGATATCTAGCAGGAGCTAGCCGCTAGTCACGGTGGCTTCCCTATATATTCATATAGCAGCAGCAATCTCAGCTAATGAAGTGAAATGTATTTAAAAATATGGCACTGCCTTTATATGTGCAGTCACCAACTTCTCTGTCCATATGGTGGAATCTGGTGCACCAATTGATCCCATTTTAGATGTGATACCATTATATCCCATACAAGCTGTGAAAAATGACTTGAAAGTAAGACAACTGGGGATATTGTTTGAAAAAAAATCGTTTTGGAGCTTCTTGAATTTCACAGAAGTTGATACTTTTATCTTGATATTTCACCAAAACGAACAAGTGTTCTTTTCTTTAAAACCTAGACTAAAAGTATGCAATTAAATAATAACACCTCACAGTTGTCTGCTAGTGTTTTTAAGAATTTTGTTTAAGCCCTTGAGCCAAGATGAAAATGGTGACGTCTGTTTTTGCTAAATAAGATACCCTAAGGTAAAGAATAACTTGAAGAAGAGTTATTCAAGTACATGATGATTTGGTCCTGTGGAAGATGCTTTACAAAAACTAATTTGTGCATCTTTCCTCCTGATATTGGACTAACAAGTGGTAAAGAAACAGTTTTCACAGGCAGTGTGGCTTGTGCCCTGAGCATCCTGTGCTTCAACGTCATTATGAAAGAAATCAGATGATCAGCAAATTAACATGCATGTCAATGTGAACTCATGTCTGCAGCCAATGGGCAAACATACACAGCTGTATGCACTTGTAAGTGTTTAACAACCAAAACTTCAAAGATCACATAGTGTCCTTCCCTGCTCCTCCACATCTGCCCAGCAGAGATCAAGATGTCATGACAAGTGGCTCCACATTTTTGTTTGTTTTTGGACTTTTTTTTTTGTGGAATGAAATGAAATGAATTACATATTTGCTCATCCTCTGCAATTGCTTTGGTTTACTGACTCACAGTGTGGGTGCGGCCCAAATGACAAATCTCCCTGAAATCATATAGGCATTAATGTAAATGCCTCCGTACCAATCAAGGCTGTCCTGAAAAGTGCTGTTCAAGCAGGTACAGGCTAGATTAGGAAAACCAATGACATCTGACATTGTAGGCCAAATGCAAACATTTCCGTAAACCAGAAGTGTTGAAATAAGGTTATTCACTACATTTGAATTACACTGTTCACATGTGTACTTACGGTCTCATTTGTTCTTCTTTCCTAAATGATTTTTTTAAATGTTTTGAGCAATGGTATTTTTTTTATAATTTGCCATTACATTTTAATGTGTAAAGAAGGCATATTCCAATTATAAGGGTTGCGAACAGAACAGGAAAATAAAAATTAAATTTTGGACTCTTCTCAAACAACTATTATGTGGGAAAGAGTTAAGTGTCAGTAAGATTGAATCCACAATGTTGCAGTTGATTGGGCCATGAGCAGATGAGCCGGCACAGCCAAGCCTGAGAAATGTCTCTACAGCAGCTGACTGGTTTAATAGCTGTTCTTACCTCAGCTACAACTGGTTCAAGAATCAAAAATAAAAAAAGAAAACGCAAAAAACTTATGGGAAATATAAGAATAAATTCAACAAAACCAGTGCTTAAGTTATTAAAGAACTCTATTGCTATTTTTTTTTTGTTACTACCTCTTGTTTCCTCAATCCTCTCTTATGACGAGACTAGATGTATGCAGTGATAATCCATTATACACAGACATTTTAATATCCCATGCTTCGTATTATGTTCTTTTTCTACCACACATATTTATCATACCATTAATGCCTAGGTGTATCTATGTCTGGGCTGTGAACAGTGAAGGTGAGATCTGTAGAGAATTTTGCCTTGGACCTTGGAAAGATCTTCACTCCATTTTTCACTAGATTCACTGCTGTTTTTTTTTTTTAATTTTTTTTTTTACCTCTTTCATTCTCCCACTTGTTACTCAATATAATGACATGACTCAAATTTTCTTTGTATAGTCTATTTTGCATGAAAACCTTACTGAATGTCTCTGCGTGATATATATATATATATGTGTTCAACATTGTGTGTGCCTCTAAATCTAATGGCTGGTCTAAGCCTTTATCAATTTCCCTTATATGCGGAGGGAAAATCAAGTTGTGCATGAGGTTTATAGATGCATGCTATTAGAGGTTTATTATTAGTATTTCTCTTATTTCCCTCTCGATTAAGTTGATTTTTGTGAATTGTTAACAAATGTCTTGACAAACAGTTTGAGAAGAAAGGTATTTAAAAGTGAACACTCTCAATTTGAAATTTAAGAAGGCAAGAAATCTGTTATATTATGTATCAAACTTTTTGTTACTCTTACAGTCGTTTTTCTTAAATTCCTTTCTTAAAGTAGTTGATTTTTTTTTCCAATGGGGAGAATCACTTTATATAAAAGAATGTATGAGCCAATCAAAGGGAAACACACATTGAAGTTTTGAAACACTACATTCTTTCCTTTCTTTCAGTCCGCTACAAGGCTAGCTTCAAAATTCAGAAATCTCTCTTTTGAAATAATTGTAATCCCTCTTCATGGTCAAATTTTCCATTTTATCTCCGCCAGTAATCCATTTGCTATTTAATTTGATGGAAGTCACAACCGTTTTTTTTTTCTGTCTTAACTTTTATACACATTATAAAATATGAAACAAAATACTTTTTCTGACAATTTGAGATGGTTTAGTGTTTAAAAAAATGGAAGAATTTAGCAAAAATTAATTTTTGTTCAAAATCTGTTTCAGTTCTTTTTAAGCTGAAAGAATGCAAAAACCACAAATGGTTCAGTTAGACATCATCCAGAATATGTCTGTGTCTGGTTGTGTGCAATATTATTTTAAAATTTTACTTGTTTTTTATTTGTTGAAATCTCTACTTTGTGCAATATATAGAATTTCAGAATTTGTTTACCAGTAGAATTTCTGTGATTAGCTCTGTGCAATATTACCTATTTAAAATGTTGAGCCCATAATATTGAACTGGCTTCTTCAATCATCATTACCTGCATATTTTGACACTTTCCTCTGTCATACAATCAACAATTTTTCCACTTAAGTCAAGGGGAGTAAAATTGTTTGTGTTTGTTTTTTTGAGATGCTCTTTCTTGAAGAGTTCTTGTCGCCAGACCCACTTTGAATTTCAGGACGGCCTAGTCACTATTTTTGCTAGACCTAATCCTAACAGTTTGTGTTATTTTGATTAATCATTTTGTCTTAATTTGTCACTCCTATCACAGATGATCAGTGCAGTTAGAAAATTTTTTTTTTTTCATATTTTTCAAAATCAGCTGAAATGAAGTGGAAGCATTAGTGTTACTTTTTTTTTTTTTTCAATACAAGCAGAAGGAGGGCATGAGTGAATTGGATAGTCTAAAGTAAATATTGACACTCCCTAATTTGCAAGAGATTTGTTAAATTAAAAGGTTATATATATAGGAAATAAATAATGTTAAAGATTAATACTGATTTGAATTTTATCTTACACACAAAATGGCTGCAATATTGATCATAAAATTTTTTTACACGTTACATAAAAGTGAAGTACATAATTAGTTTTTTTCATTTTTACAAAATCTTTTGATTTCACCTAATTGTAAAAATAACTAATTGTAATAAAATACTATTGATAAGTTAAGTGATGCGGGCATTGCCGGTATACTAACCCACCATTTTGTTCATTAGCTAAAACTCTCTCTCTCTCTCTCTCTCTCTCTCTGTGACTTTCTTTATCTGTCTCTCTCTCTCTTTTTCTCTCTTTATCTTTCTCTCTCAATCTCTCTCTCTCTCTCTCTCTCTCTCTCTCTCTCTCTCTCTCTCTCTCTCTCTCTCTCTCAATAGGGACTTAAAGCAGATCTTGGGATTGAAGAACAGGTGTGGCTTCAAATTAAGTGACAATGGAAATCCAGTGGCCAGCTCTTAGGAGAGAGTATTTTTTAAATTATCTTGATATTGGCTTGTGACCACTCTTGAAATAATTTCACCACAGAACCAGAAGCTAAACTGTGCACTTGATTAAGCCCATAAATATTATAGTCATTTTTTTTTCTTCTTGGCAACTTTATTTTGATATTTCATTTGTTTGTTAAAGTATCAAATAAACAAGTTATACTGCGAAGTGCATTTAATTAAAAAAAAAATGCAATTCTATTGCCGGTGTGAAACTTCTCTATTTCAGGTAAAAAAAAATCTGTGCTGTAAGTGTAATTTGTGAAAAAGAAACGGGTCAAGGGCAATCATTATGCCTCTTCCATACCTAAGTAATGTTTCTATTGCTCCTTCCCTATTTCTGCCTGTCTGTCTGTCTGTCTGTCTCTCTCTTTCTCTCTCATCCTCCCACCAGTATCCCTGTTTTGAAGGATATAAGGAAATATACGCACACAGTGTTGGTAATGAAATTAAAATCAAATTTTCTCTATAATTATTGTTTCTGCATTTTGATTTCATATTTTACTTTTCTTTATACCTTAATAATGAGCATGTTCTATTTTACTGCAAAATAATTATGACAATTGAAGGATCATTCATAAATTTTGATAATTTCATAATTTTTTTAACATAACCATTTCCACAGAGATTATAAATACAATTCAAAAGATAATATTTTAAGTTGCTTGTAGTTTATGGGAATGTTTAGTTATATTTACAAAAAAAAAAAAAAAGATGAGTCATGAACTATGAAGAAATATTACAGCAAAGATGAAACATTAGTTGTAATGAGCGGGGGGGGGAAACAAAAATGGTAATTCTTTCAGAATTGTATTCTCAATTGAAATCAATTTCAATGACCTTAATACGTATGAATTCTCTAGAAATATTGCTTCCTCAAATGTACAAGTCATGGTAGGGATAATAAATAGAATTTTATCTGAATAAAAGAGAAAATGTAAGTTTTATGAACAATTTCTGTAAGACTCGTGGTGAAAGTATCTTGTTACTTAAGGCCATGTATTAACGCTGACATCAAACTCAGGTTAAGAACCAATGTTTGGCCATGGTGAAATAATAAGTGCAATAGATATAGGCTCTGAGTTATTATGTTTGTCATCCAGCATTGCTCCATAACATTGCGTACTTATTAAGGTCAGTTAAAGTTGTGAAATGTAATTGCCATTCCTTACACAATTAAGAAGCAAATTACCTCAGGTCTAGGTTTGTTGAATAATCTTTGCTTAGGGGAAGGAGATGCATAGGAAACCTAACAGATGGAAACACTTCTATTCCTTTGCTCAAGCCCCTAACACCAGTCAGCAGTTCATAAGGTGAAGGGTCAAAGTTTGAAATAATCGAGGTAGGGAGGTACTGGTACTATGGAAATATTGATGTTTCAATTTTACACAATTTATGGGATGTGAGTAACTGAAAAATTCAATGGTGTATCAAATGAAGTAATAAAACTAATGTCATCTTGGAGAGAAAGAGAATAGAAGAGTTATGCTAGAAGTTAGTACAGAAGACTTTTTCTCTTGCTACCTTTGTTTTATGTGAGCATAAGCTTTGGATATTTGTAAACGTGATCAAATAATTGTGCAAATGGCATGACCTATTATTGCATGATATTGATTAATACATGTATGTGCCTATGAGGAAGTCTTTAGTTTGTTACGTATTCGTTTAACTACGAAGTTAGAATGGGATCCAAAAAGCCTTTTTTTTTTTATCTTTATTTAAAACAGATTTTAAGCCTTTATTTAGGTAAATTATTAAATAAGTTGAATGTTTTGTTTTAAGTGTTTTAATAACAAAAAAATAAATTGATTATTTTATAGCAATGCACACTTTTTACAGATCTAAGTTGACAAAATTTATTTAAAGATTAGAAACAGATTTTTTGTTTTTAATATCTGAGTCATTTTTTTCTAAACATAAGTAGCAGCTTCTAGCAGATCACATATTGTTTCTATCAATGCTCCCTGATTTTCAAAACAATTTTTGTGTACATAGTGGGATGAATATATGAACAAAAAAGAAATTTCTTTGCTTGTTATTCAACAACATAACAACAACCACCTGTGATGAATCATTTTTAAATTTGATCCCTCTTGACACGTTTGTCATAGTTTCTTGTTGTACTCCAAATGTGCTCGGCTAAACTGTTAGTAGTTAACACAAGGGGAACCCATTGCTGTGCTTATGACATTCAGTGTGCACATTTCAAAGAATAGCCGAGGTGGATTTGTGTGGAACCAAGCCAAGCAGGGTGAAAGAAAAGTTCTTGCCATCATTATATGTATACCATCTACAGTGTCTGTGTTCATTAATGTAATTTTGAACCATCAAGTTTGCAGTGAATGGTGTGAGTTCTGAGTGATGGTATGCAACTTGCATGTGTTCAGCTGTCGCTGCTTTATTTTGCAGAGGATACATGTGGCGAAGGAAGACTTTAATATTGTACAGAGCTGAAACCCAATTTTTTACTTTTTGAAAACAAATTAATGTTTTTTTTTTTTCTTTTTTGTTCTATTTTATTGTGAAGCAACACAATATTCTTTCTCAATTACAACCCTTTTATAAGGTTCTTGTAATTGAAGTGATATTTAAGATATTTGATTGTATTTATCACCCATTTAGTTAAATTGATTAGTTTCTTCAAATAATATGAATAAGATAACAGTGCTAACATTATTAATTGATAAAAAGTTTAGAAGACCATTCAACCAATATTATGTCATAAATTGAGCCAAAAATTATTTTCAGAGGCTTGGAACAAATTAATGTTTGTAGGCGCCCCACCATTTCAGATGTAGAATTTCTAAATATATAAAGAAAAAAAGAAAGATACATTAAAATGACAAAGTTGTCCAAAGTCTCTTGATGTTATAGCAATTAATAGTCTCTGCTGCTGTAGCATCTTATGATGATTAGAAAAGCTACAGGCTACACTCCAGCTTTTATGACAATATGTTCCGAAATCTCAGCATTATTTGAGTTTTGCAGTGATGCCTCACAACATTTTTTTTTCTTTTTATCAATTTTCTCTTTTTGAATTTGTGATTAAGTTTCCCTTGTGTTAATTTCGCTTTGAAAATATCCCTCAACTGTGATATATATATAAACTATATATATATATATGAAATATGAAATATGATCTTTACATGTTTTCAAAAATAGAATGTTGCCTCTTTTCATCACTTGACATTTTTGCATGAACTCTTGGTTGTGTGTGTCCAATCACTGTTTGTCAAGTCATTGTTTCTCTCCCACAAGGAAAATGAATCTTCGATTATTACATTAAAATTCAATCAGTGTATGTGTATATATTTTACTTGTGGCCAGTGTTATCTCTCATCAAACAGTGCATTGATGAATGCTCTGAGTCAACTTTGAATCAAGTTAACATCCCGTTCCAGCTCTTATTTTTTTCTTTATGACAATTGTGGGACTCTGCTTGATTAATATACTCCAGGCTGCTCTAAGGGCCGTCTGTTATCTCAAAGATGGAGAAGCTCTGACAATTTCATAACCTTTTTGCAAGTAGCAATTTTATAACCTGCCCTGTGCCGAAGCAACCTTTAAATACGAAATTCCATGGTTAAGGATTGTATGTGGCAGATTGAAAGCAAGTCCAAAGTTTCCAATACAGGAATTGTGGTTAACATGAGTTATGAATATGTTAGAGTCCCTGAGAAAATTCTGTGGGACCTCAATACCATGAGAACATTCTGTGCTGCAAAATATTGCAGGGATTGGATTTTGGCCCCAAGTCTTTGTGAATGCAGGGTTGTAAATCTCAATTCACCTAATACAAAAGTAATAAAGATCCTTAATTTAATTTCTGTGCAAACTCGATCCAACATTCGGCATTGATCATTGAGAAATATTTGAAAGGTTTTAGGCTTTAGATCTCGTCCTATAGTAATTTGTTTGCTCCTTCTCTTGGCTCCAAAGGAAGGGAGAAAGTAAAAAATTTCTCCCTGTTTGCCTTCTTATTTTTCTTTCCTTCTTACTGTGCAGTTGTTTATCATACATTCTTGTCATTCTTGAAGTGTTTTTGTCTTTGTATATTGTCTATGTCTGTCAATATAATGGCATTTGGCTTTGCTTCATTCTTGGTCAAATCAATGGTTTGCTGGTTTGCCCTTCAAAATAATTGAATTCTTTTTTTCTTGATTGCTTAATACTTATAATATATTTGTAACCTTATCACTACTATCCTACTCCTATTATTATTTATAATTGATAATTATTATTGTTATTATTATTATTCCTATCAATAAGACATTATTACTTCACTTTGACTATTATCAATTACTAATATTACTATTACTATTACTACTACCACCACTACCACCGCCACCACAATTATCACTACCACTTCTTCCACTACCACATTCTCACCATTTTGTGGGTGATTTTCTCCCTGCCCCTTTTGATGCCTCACATTATGAATAGTTTATTCTGTATGTACTGGTGGCACATGACAGCAGCAGCATCAGCATGTGTCTCTTCTCTCTCCAGTCCTGCAATCCATTAAACAATCAAAATTATGATGTTATTGAGAACCAATATTAAATGGATGGGTATAGCCAAGGACACGCAGTAAATGAACACTGAATGTCAACCTCCGTGCCTTTGAAGTGGCAGGATCTAGGACTTCCTTTTCTTTCCTTTGTCCATTTTCAGAAAAGGTTTGATGCTGCTGCTGTCTGGCTCATCCAGTAATCTGCAAAGATTGCCTACCAGGTATGCATGTGTTTTCAGGACTCTAGGCATGTTTTTTGTGCTCCATGTTCAAGAGAATGATTGAACTTTGAATGGGACGGTCTGTTGTCACTCAAGGGATTAGGGCAAGAGAACAAGAAGAGGTTTGAAAAGAGATGGAAAGATGAGACAGTTGTGAGACAGTGCGTGTATGTTTGGATCAAAAGAGTTCACTCCTGGCTGGCCTGAATCATAAGGAATTAGTTTCTCTGATACGCACTGAGCAAGATCATCATATTGGATTCAAAAAGCCAACCCTTTAATAATACAGGGACAGAGCTGATAAAACTTTTCCTTAAACTTGATAGTGAGAAGTGTTCAATGATTATGATTTTAACTTTTGAAGAGCGTGATTGGATTGAAAAAAAAATGTCTAATTTTCTTTTCCTTCTATTTCCACTCTTCTTTCTAAATTTAATTATGCATAGATAATTCATCAACGTTTTTTAGTATTAGTTGGTAAGTCGTGCTCCTCATCATAAACACAGATAACTGATCAGTCCTCAATTTGAAAATCTGTTATTTTTTCTTATTTCCAAATATATTATTGATTTTAGCCTTTTTTTCTAAAGACTGGCAGAATGGAAAGATGAATGTGCAATTTCCATTGATCACGAAAAATAAGACAATGTATTGAGATTAGTAAATGTAAAAACGCTATGTATATTCCTGAGTTAGTTACCCAAAACCTCTTTTTCTCTGCCTTTAAACCATCATGTCCATATTGGTACTGACTTTACCTTGTATTGGCTGCATATGAAAGCAGTGTGACATTTGACATTTAACTCTTTCACAAGATACTTTGAAAGCTGATCATAGGGAATTTCCAGAAATTGCTCTACTGTGCAATGCATGTCTATACATAGGAATACTTAGCTAAATCTTTAAAATCCCAATCTATTTATAAATAATTTTTTAATGCTTGTTATCTTGAAGGTAGTGTGCAAATAAACCAGCAGCCATGAATTCCTCTAGGCGCTTTTTGTTTGTACCTACAAAGCCTTGTAATGAGTGTTAAAAAAAACTTAAAAACTAAATCTGAAAAGTATAGATTTCTCCGTTTCTTTGTCATTTTGGCCTCTTCTCACACCTAGACAATAGCTGTTTACAGGCCCAGAGTTGTGTATCAGATGAAGAATGTAACATCCTTGGCTATGTTTAACACAAATCATGGTCCTAATTTTGTATAAATATCTTACACTCTTGGGCCATGGACTGGATAAAGCGCTAGGTGAACCTCTTGCTTTAGCACTGTTCGTTGCAGTAAATGTCTTTCAGTTGATGAGCCTGTGTGGACTGTAGTCAGTTTCCAAACCATTCAGCACCTCTCATCAAGGTCTGAAAGAGGCAAAATTGGACGTTTCAATACCTGCACTGCCAAGAAGTGGATGAAAGGGGAAAAGTATGATGAGACTTTGATTGTGTAAAACTACTCAAGAGTGTGCAGCCTTTGATTTGATTTTCCTTTAAAACCTAAGTTCACCCTATTGTCATGTTGTTGGATTTGTACATAATTAAAAACGTTTTTATCTCCTGATAGTTTTTGACTTTGTCTTCTTTTTGAAGGTAACATTTTCATTTTCATGTTTGTGTACACATTGTCTTTGTTTTGTTTCAGATCAATGTGAAAACAGCTAATGACGGCCAATTTCTAATTATTTTTGGTCAAGGATCATACTCAAGTTTGAAATATAGATTTGCATGTAGAATTCAAAATACTGCTGCACAAGTTGTGCATTTGTTCATGAACAATAGATATACCTACACTTAAGATGTCTAGCTTCATGAACTGAAGCCAGAGCAAAACTGCAGTTGAAATTAGTTATTGACGAATGAAAACCCTCAATGCTTCAATTATTGAACCAAGAAAAAAAAAATAAACCTGCGCCCCACACTGTCACTGACTTGTACTCAAGAGCAAGCTCAAAGAGGAATGGAATGTTGTGAACTTCTTAATTCATTTTATGATGCTGCACGCGGCTTCTGATAAATACTACTACTACTACTACTACAACTACTACTACTACTACTACTACTACCACTACCACTACCACTACCACTACCACCACTACTACTACTACTACTACTACTACTACTACTACTACTACTACTACTACTACTACTACTACTACTACTACTACTACTACCACTACTACTACTACTACTACCACTACTATAACTACGAGCATCACATTTTGATTTAAAATAAATTGCGTTATAGTTGCATTACTTTGAGAGCCTCTAAAATCCCTAGTTCCCTAGTAATTCCTTCTACAGTAATGCCGTCATTTAGTGAAATAAAATGTTTCATTTGGTCAAAAAGGGTTGAAGATGACTTTGTACTACATTTAAAAAGTTTTTGCATATCAAAAACTAATATTCTTTTCACGCCAATATAGAAAAGGAAGAAAAAAGATAAATCGAAACTATTTTTCATCCCACAAGCTTCCTATTCTTCATGTGTTCCATCTAGCGCGAGTGAAACACTATGTCGCTGTGCCCAGCCCTCAAAACAGGGAGGTGAGCGCGTCAAACTAAACCATAGTTAGCATAGCAGGCCAGTTAAGTCCCCTGTCAACATTGAGAGGTTAGCCGAAGAGACCATTCCCGACCCTAACATGTCAGATTGGGTGTTTTCTTTCAGGGATGATAGTTTTGTATCCTAATTAATTAAAAAAAAGAAACCATTTAGAGTTTCTCCAATTGCTCCAAATACTCCTTATTTTAAACAAAAGAATGGTGCTAGTGGAGACAATACTGACACTCAAAAACTTTGGCATAACCAGAGAAGCTTCAAAGAGAATAAGAAAATTCCCTCTGATAAAAATTTGTCAAGTCCAATCAACATTTCTCTTTACGTCTTAAATTGTTCCGAAAGATATGTCTTGAGGTGAGACATTTATTTTGTTAAGAGATTGAAATTGTCAGGCTCACAGTTGATTCGTTGGACTTATTATCTTGGCAGTAGTTTTGCACTATACGCTACCGTGTTGTATAAATCTTCACTTTAATGAAATCTATCTTGAATAGTAGGAGAGTTTCTCGTCTGATCTCTCAGCAAAGGTTGAGTCCCAACAGACCACAGTGAGGTGAGGTGGCTGCAACGCTGGTTATAACATCATGAACCAAAAACTAGCTCTGCGATTTGCTTCTCATCCTCCAAACAGAAGCAACTGTCGCTTCACCAGTAAGATAATAGTGATCTGTCTCACAGAGATGTAACCATGATTTATGTATGTATATCCTCTCTGGTTTCGCCCAGCTCATATTCAAAGAATGTCCCGCTTTGCTCGGTCAAACCTTGACTCAGCATCGAGAGATGGAAGGAGCCACACACACCGGTCGTTCATGGCGACGATTCCTTGAACGACCGGTCTAGGCGATTCTTTGTGCCCGCTGGAAATTCTGTCTTTCAATTTTTGTCCACATTTTATTCTACCTCGAGAAGGGGCTGTGGAACAGTTAGTATTAGGTTTTTATTATTTGATGTTTAAGTGATGTTGTTTGTGGCGCTTCGAGTTAAAACCACGTTTTCAGAACCTTCTGTCGTAGTCTATATTATTTAACGTCTCCGAAGAAGAAGAAGAAGAAGAAGAAGAAGAAGAAGAAGAAGAAGAAGAAGAAGAAGAAGAAGAAGAAGAAGAAGAAGAAGAAGAAGAAGAAGAAGAAGAAGAAGGAGAAGAAGAAGGAGAAGAAGAAGGAGAAGTTAAGGAGAAGAAGAAGAAGAGGAGGAGGATATTATTTTGTTCCTCACTCCTCATCCTACAAACTTTCACTGATATATGATTTCATTGACTAACCTTAGAAAAATCCATACTGGTTTTACTTCTGATTTCAACGGTTCAAATAACAAGATGTTGACGCTATTCAGTATAAAGAAAAATCCTGTTTTCCGGATTTAGAAATTTTTGAATAACAGCGTTACCCCGAGTTCTAATATAATGTCAGACACATCTATCTTACTGTTTCACGGTAAAAACAGTGAATAGGGGTCGGAGGCTTAAGTTTGTTGATAGTATTTTTAGAACTGTTTCAGCACTCTGTTCTAGAGAAACAAAAGGGGATCGTGTAGATGGAAGTAATGAAGATGAGGATTAGCCCGTGTTTGTCGCATATTGTTTTGTTGGGAAAATAATCTCATTACACAAAACAATGAAGGGATTTTCTAATCTGATTTCTTTCTTTTTCTTGTGTAAATTTGTTACAGTTCAAACTGCTGTTTACTTAAACAATAGAGATATCACTTTAAATTAACAAATGAATTTAAAGGAATGAACACACTCGTCTTTAGAAAATCTTTAGTTTACTCTTTTGACTTAAGATGATTGAAGATATTAGGCACTCCAGCTGCTTTTCTTAGAGCTCTATGTCATAGTTTGCACTGGCAAGGGAAATATGAGTACTTTGCGTTATCTATACCGCTAATATCAAATGCTACAAGAAGCTATTGATTCAATGGTTTTTAAACTGTATTTTGTACCACAGATCTAAAACAGATAGGATACAAATAGAGCAAATTAATGCAATATCTTCACATGTTAGTTGGCACAAGCAAATCCTTGAGTTTAAACTAAAGCTAATCTAGTGAATGCTAGATCCAATGCATCCGAATTGTATCGAGCTGCCCCCATACTGGTTGAATCTCAATAACATAGTTATCCTCGCCTGGCTGGCCTTGTTAGATTTCCTGAGGGCAACAAGCCGTGGAAAGCATTTTCTAGCAAGGTGGAAATCTTGAACACAAACTAAAGACATAAATTTCCAGGATCTCCCGCACCTGGACATCTATCTTCGTGTTGTTGATTTGTGCTGAGCCTCGGTAAAAATGTCCATGGATGAGAGAGAGAGAGAGAGAGAGAGAGAGAGAGAGAGAGAGAGAGAGAGAGAGAGAGAGAGAGAGAGAGAGAGAGAGAGAGACAGACAGACAGACAGAGAGAGAGAGAGAGAGAGAGAGAGAGAGAGAGAGAGAGAGAGAGAGAGAGAGAGAGAGAGAGAGAAAGAGACAGACAGAGAGAGAGAGAGACAGAGAAGGGGAGAGAGAGATGGGGAGAGAGAGAGAGAGAGAGAGAGAGAGAGACAGAGAGACAGAGACAGAGAGAGAGACAGACAGACAGACAGACAGACAGACAGACAGACAGAGAGGCAGAGAGACAGAGAGGGAGACAGAGAAGGGGAGAGAGATAGGGAGAGAGAGAGAGAGAGAGAGAGAGAGAGAGAGAGAGAGAGGAGAGAATTAACCTTTTCGGCGATTAATGAGAGAGAGAAACTAGAACATCTTGTGACAACTAGAATGAAGAAAAACGAAGCAGGGGAAAACAGCGAGAAAAGATGTTGGATGGACTAACAAAGTGGCTAAATATAGGACGAGTGACAGATACTAAACGTGACGAGGGTATGAGATCCTTGGAAGATCATGATCACCTACGGTAAAGAGCAGGGCACTCGATTGATAAACACAAAAGGGCCTTTTACAACAATTTTTTTTCAATCCTCTATAATATCTTGTAGATGAATTTACACTGATGTTCAAGGTGTGAAAATCAAGTTTTCTGCAACCATGTACAAATTTAGCTGTATCAGTGGTAATTGGAAACAAAAGATACATTGAAAGTTTGCAGGATGACCCCATTTTATTCTAGGTCTATCCCAGCATTAAAAATATGGGAACATCAGCAAAACTATCATCATGGTTCCTTCTAGATTTATCTACACTTCGATTCTCGAACTTACATTGCAATAAAAACAACCGTTAAAAGTTGAACTTATCAGTATTGATCCTTACAAAACATTCCCAGAAAAATGATTGACAAAATGTTTTCCGTTGTAAAAAGCATCTGAATTTGAGATCTAATATGTTGAATTTAATTGTGAAATGTTAACGCGGAAGTGTTAGGCCCTACTGCTAGATTACACTAGTGGATGTCTAGTTGCCGCATACATGTATTACTTCACGTCGGACCAGTAAATTATACAATGTCAGAATCCATTTTCAATCTTTACCGTGTGGTTTCTCTAGCGAACCGATCAGTTGGAATTCCTTGGAAAATAAATGGATCTAGCGCCAACCTCTGTTATTCCTCTTAATTCTCATGTCAAAAGGAAATGAGATTTCACAAGGATTTATCTTCAGCACTGCTTTTCTCGCACATCAAGATATAGTTTCTTCTCTTAGGACCGCTAACCTTTACATTCAAAAGCGTTATTGCCATTTCTAAAATTGGAGCATGTGTAAAAATAATGTGCTCGTGGAAATTAAAAAAAAAAAAATAATAATAATAATAATAATAATTAAAAAAATAAAAATAATAATCGTCACGTCTTCTGCTCTATATTCATAGATCTGTAGACCACAAAAAGATGAACCTTATCGACGTGGTTCAGAGACCATTCATCATTAGACCTGCACTTTTAACTGGCCTCATGTTTTTACACAATTTTCCCATTAAATGTTTTCCCCTATTTTGGGTAAGAACCTTGGCGGAGGAAACCTTGTTTGAGGCATGAAATTCATGGTTTAGTTTCTGAGCAAAAGCTTTCACCTTTTACCACACTTTCGATTAATCTACGTATTAGTGTGACATCTAGGACAAATTAACTAACAAAGTATGTAACGGAAAGGATTGGTCACGGGCGGAATAAAATTTGTAAGCTAATGTAAGGGAAAAATGCCCAAATTAAAAACAAGGGAAAAAAAAAACAATAACCAAAAAAAACAACAACAACAAACAAACAAACCAAACAAACAAACAATAAAAAAAAAAGAAAAAAAAAAACAACCAAAAAACAAAAGCTCTTTTCTAATGCCCTTTTGCCTATTCTAATATTGTATCGTTCAAAGAGTGAGGAAGCAAATGCAAACCAATACTAGGTGACAACTAGTCTTGTCGACATACGTGCATTTAGGTACATTACAGCTTGTGTAGAATGATGAACCTGAAAAGAGTGATCAATAACTAGTCAGCTGCTAGGTTATATATATGTAGAAAAAGTTAAATATTCTCATATCTCTAATCTGTCATATGAGCACTGAAATGAGTCATGGTGGGCGGCGCAGCTGTAAATAAAGCGTTATCTCACAAGTGTAGTCCCAAGAGCTGATTAATCCTCAGTTGATATGATAAATCCTGGTCTAGAAAACCTTAGCGGTTTATGTTGACTGCGTCGCTCAGATGCACTAATCTCAGTTTTAAATTGTGTAGAAGTTATGGTCTTAAACAAACAGAGGGTGCAAAGTGACTCCATAAGGTTTTTCTTTTAGTTTGACTCGAAACGCACACAGAAGGTTGGAGAAATGTAAGAAATGCTCACCAAAAAGTATGTATCACCTATCCATGTAGGAAGCGCTGAACTTTACGAGTTGCGACGCCTGAAAATGTAAGACGCGCTGAATCTAAAGAGTTGCGACCTGAAAATATAAGGAGCGCTTAATCTAAAAAGTTGCGACCTGAAAATATAAGGAGCGCTTAATCTAAAAAGTTGCGACGCCTGAAAATGTAAGACGCGCTGAATCTAAAGAGTTGCGAAGCCTGGAAATGTAAGACGCGCTGAATCTAAAGAGTTGCGACGCCTGAAAATGTAAGACGCGCTGAATCTAAAGAGTTGCGACGCCTGAAAATGTAAGACGCGCTGAATCTAAAGAGTTGCGACGCCTGAAAATGTAAGACGCGCTGAATCTAAAGAGTTGCGACGCCTGAAAATGTAAGACGCGCTGAATCTAAAGAGTTGCGACGCCTGAAAATGTAAGACGCGCTGAATCTAAAGAGTTGCGACGCCTGAAAATGTAAGACGCGCTGAATCTAAAGAGTTGCGACGCCTGAAAATGTAAGACGCGCTGAATCTAAAGAGTTGCGACCTGAAAATATAAGGAGCGCTTAATCTAAAGAGTTGCGACGCCTGAAAATGTAAGACGCGCTGAATCTAAAGAGTTGCGAAGCCTGGAAATGTAAGACGCGCTGAATCTAAAGAGTTGCGACCTGAAAATATAAGGAGCGCTTAATCTAAAGAGTTGCGACCTGAAAATATAGGGAGCGCTTAATCTAAAGAGTTGCGACGCCTGAAAATATAAGGAGCGCATAAACTAAAGAGCTGCGACTCCTGAAAATATAAGGAGCGCTTAATCTAAAGAGTTGCGAAGCCTGGAAATGTAAGACGCGCTGAATCTAAAGAGTTGCGACGCCTGGAAATGTAAGACGCGCTGAATCTAAAGAGTTGCGACGCCTGGAAATGTAAGACGCGCTGAATCTAAAGAGTTGCGACGCCTGGAAATGTAAGACGGGCTGAATCTAAAGAGTTGCGACGCCTGAAAATGTAAGACGCGCTGAATCTAAAGAGTTGCGACGCCTGGAAATGTAAGACGCGCTGAATCTAAAGAGTTGCGACGCCTGGAAATGTAAGGAACGCTGAATCTAAAGAGTTGCGACGTCTGAAAATATAAGGAGCGCTTAATCTAAAGAGTTGCGACGCCTGAAAATGTAAGACGCGCTGAATCTAAAGAGTTGCGACGCCTGAAAATGTAAGACGCGCTGAATCTAAAGAGTTGCGACGCCTGAAAATGTAAGACGCGCTGAATCTAAAGAGTTGCGACGCCTGAAAATGTAAGACGCGCTGAATCTAAAGAGTTGCCACGCCTGGAAATGTAAGACGCGCTGAATCTAAAGAGTTGCGACGCCTGGAAATGTAAGACGCGCTGAATCTAAAGAGTTGCGACGCCTGAAAATGTAGGACGTGCCAAACCTCAGGAATTGCAACACACTCTTTTGCTTGCTGGATCTTAAGATCAGAAATAACTGCACAAATGCTTAGTAATTTCGAGGTTGGAAGAAGGACAGTTTTAGCTTTATACCATTCACGTCGCCATTTAAAGCTTCCTGCTCAAAATGTTGCTACCTATCACCCTCTCTCTGTCTCACTGTGACTCTCTGTGTCTCTCTCTATCTCTTTCACATCTCCCACCCCAACCCCTCCACCCTTCTAAAGTCACATGCATCGGTTTCATTGTCACTGTAACAGAAAATTTCCATGAGTTCTTTCTCGTGCTGTACCTCGACCAGGTGTGACCTTTTCTTACAGGCACGTGGAGGTACCATCATTCGACCTTCACCTTAGCTTACAATGACCACCACCGATCTCATGATGTATCAATATAAAAAATCTGTCAAATCACATATCGCTCCGGCTATCAGTATCACAGCCGAGGTACTTGAGTCACATCAATGACTTCGCTTTTTTTAAAAAAACGAACTATGGTATTTGTATCACTTTTTTTTGGTCCAGGCATTTGTGTATACACGTTTTGGTCTGTCCAGCCAATGAGGTTTAAAAAAAAAATTTTTTACTATTGTTACTACTACTACTACTATTACTACTACTATTACTCCCACTACTACGACTACTACTACTCCTACTCCTACTACTACTACTACTACTCCTACTACTCCTACTCCTACTACTACTACTACTACTACTACTACTACTACTACTACTACTACTACTACTACTACTACTACTACTACTATTCCTACTACTACTACTACTACTACTACTACTACTACTACTACTACTACTACTACTACTACTACTACTACTACTACTACTACTACTACTACTACTACTTTCTGGCAAAGGTAGTTCTGCTAGCTCGCCCTTGCTTTCATCTCTTTTCATCGATTCGTCTGCTTGCTGCACCATTCCTGACAGGCAAGCCCTAATAAAGCCATCACCTGGCTGTAAAGGACAATTCTAATCTTATCGTAGCGGACCAATCGTTCCTGACAAACACAAATTATGGGCGACTGTTGCCTACAGATAATACACCCACTAGTTCTATCTCGTCTCGTTAACATCACTATCTGGAACGAGGCCAGTAATCAACCAGCATTATGAAAACCACGGCAAGGTGAACAGATCTAGGCTTGAGCGGACTCGCTCCACAGGGGATCTCAAACTTTCGATCACCGTCAGATTCACCGGACGCGGTATATGAGTCCGCTGTACTGACTGCAGAGAACTGCAATATTCCAGATCCAGACCAGTTTACGTTGTTTAGCGTGGAACTTGCGTG
>JAWDGP010000122.1:60000-72500 GCA_033675545.1 Elysia crispata | reverse complement strand
GAAATAGCAGGCCACAAAATAGGAAACCACTGATAAAACTTATTGCAAAACACACGAAAAGTTTATTTTTGCTATCGTTGAAAATAAGATAGATAGCACTGTGTGGAGGTCTTGGCGGTGAAAGAAAGGGCGCGCGTAGTGTTTAGCACCGCCCAAGTGTCACTCACAAGATTGGCATGCTCAAGCCTTAAGCAAATACACTGTGCGATACTACAATTATGCCCTATCAACGCACCCCCACCCCATCCCACCCAAAAAAAGAAAATCTGAGAATGAACTACAGTGCCTTCTTTGCTCCTCTGCCTTTGCTTACGTTACTTCTGTATCTTGAAGACAGCGGACTAACTTGAAGAGTTGCTGTCTTGCTTTTTTTCGGGATTTAAATGACGGGAGGGTGGGGGGTTGAACATACAGGATCCTGACTGCGCGACAATGATTTAAGGATAAATACGTACGATTACTTTGCTATGAGAGACAACAACACGCATAGCAGACCCTTGCAGCAGATACCGCTCCATCCACGCCTCTCAATCATAGAGACAACAACACACATAGCAGACCCTTGCAGCAGATACCGCTCCATCCACGCCTCTCAATCATAGAGACAACAACACACATAGCAGACCCTTGCAGCAGATACCGCTCCATCCACGCCTCTCAATCATAGAGACAACAACACACATAGCAGACCCTTGCAGCAGATACCGCTCCATCCACGCCTCTCAATGCGGTAGCTGAAGTATGGACTGAGGAAGACGCAGATCATAACCACCCAGACTCGCCGGCACCATTAATTGTCGCGTCTAGCGTCACGTCACGTGACCGCCCAGATATCCCGGCTGCACCAGGGTTGATTGTAATACCATTCTTGAAATTGCCATCATACAAATAAGGTATGATCAGAATTTCCTCTTTCTTCATGCTTTAGAAATTAATATTTATCTTCTTTTTTTACGAAACAATGCCACATTACAAGTGTGTTTGATAGCTTAGATGGAAGATCGGTTTGTATTATCTTTTACATGCGCACTAGAGAAGTAAATTCCTTGACAAAGGTCACGTCTTTATGGAACATTCTACCGAAACCGTTTATGTTTTCCACTGAACTAGAGAAATATGTTCATCTTGAATTACGTGCCAGAATCACTATTATTCCTCTGTTTCACATTCATGATGGGCTGCTCTTTTTTTCACCAACATAAGTTTTCAACATATGTACTTTGAGCATCAAGTTGGAATCACTTGATATCTCCACTTTTTGACTCATGTTTTTTAGTTGTTCTTTTTAATGAGACCAACGGTTTTGTTTTTGAGGTTCTCCTTAGTTGGAGATTTGCATAACCCTCGGGAATCATGTTCAAGCTACTAGGATGGCTTGCAGAGACCTCTCGACTGTCTAATAATTATGTATAGCAACTGGTGAGCACTGTGGCCCACAGTATTTTGAGCCCTATATTTAATTGTTCTACTCAAGTCTATACTTTAAAACTAATCCAACCCACTTCTATTCTCTACTTTGACTTCCAATTTTATAATAGTAATCATAATTTCGAAACCTAACCAGAATAGTATTGTCTTGCCTGACGGAGGCTAAACAGAGCGTGTGGCTCAACTCTTTCCGTTGCCAACTGGCTTTGAAATCCAAATTTTGAAGTTAAACTCAACATTCAGTGAGCCTATGGTCTAGATAAAATTATAACTAGCATGACTGCCCGTTCAAATGAACAGATGGGGAAGAAGGTAACTACATCGAAGAAATACAAACTTCACAAAAATATCAGACTATTATTGTCCAGAGCCATACAATTCACTGAAAAGAAGAGCAAACTTTAGAACTATGAACATGTAGAAAAGCCAATTTTACAACAATATCAGATATAGATCTTCTCTGGAGCCACAAAACCACATTAAAACAAAGGTCAAACTTTACAACAATAACAGTAACAGATATATAAATTATCTTCTCCAGAGCAATCCATAGTACAGTTTTAAAACATATAGAACCTTGAGACAGTCTAATTCTTCTCACGTTCTCATACAAACATTCTTTAAATGAAGGAGAGATCTCAAGCAAAAAAGTAAACTAAATTTGGGTGCAAACTCTTAAGCAGCTCTCTTTTCAGTTTATCTTATCACCGAGACCACTATGTGGTGCTGATGACTCATTACAGATAAATGTAATACTCGACCTGATGTGGTGATAAAGTGCCCTCCAAAACAAAGAAAAAAATATGCAACTGCACAAACAATATTACAGTAAAAAAATTCAAGGCCTTGATTTTTTTAAAAAAATTATTGGATTACCTAGGATTGCTAAAGCTTGAATTATTCTAGATCTATTCAAGATCTGTATAACTCATACAAGACAAATTAAGAGTGGAAAGTTGATTAAATGGCTCTACATGAATGTTTCTATAGTTCCTTGTTGACAATTAGTGGATCTTGTCGACATCTCAGATATAAAACAATATGGAAGTACGCAATGCCTTCAAAAGAAGCAGAAGTGGTGTTTACATTCACAACCGCCATGACGCTTTTGTCTTTACGCTGGAGGAGGTCAAATTTCATTTTTAAAAAAAATTTCCATTTTTTCACTCCACTGAAGTAAAATGTATGTTTTGTTAAAAATTGATTTTTTATAAAATAATAATTTGTTATAAAAACGCCATCCACTTTGAAAATTGTGAATCGCTGAGCACAGTCTTATTAACGTTATTTGGTTCATCATAAAAAGAAATTGGCAACAAATTTTGATGAATTCACTGCAATAAAAATATAATAAACTTTCAAATGCATTTTTTTTTCGCCTTAATCCCAAAATTTTCTTTAATTTTTCATGTACTGCGTGAGACACTGATCTCGACAGATTAAAATTCAGTAAACTCCATCACTGTACATTGAGTGGTTTTAGAGGAGCTTGCGGAGAAAGAAATCCAAGCTGCCTTTTATAATATAGATATATGATCCAGTCTTTTTACATTTAGCCTTCGTTTCGCCTCCATTCACGATGCTACATTTAACTTCGCCTTCATCTCTAATCAATTATCGGAGGCGAAGCATGACACAGTCGTGTACCTTGGAGATCAGTTTTGTTAGAGACAACTAGAAACGCTTGCACACCTCCACAAGCATTACATAATGGTAAACTACTGCCGCCCAGTTCGAATCAAGATTTGAGAGATAAGGGAATCAGCCATCAGGATCCGGTCTCCCATTACTAACTCTTGAACTATCTCTTGAACTATCTCTTGATCTATCTCTTGCCTTTTGTCCTTTAAGAGGCTCGCCTTACATGGCACTCTCCATTCATATCGAAGACGGCCAAACAGGAGAAAACTGACAAGAATGATGATCATGATATTACGATATCATACTATGCTTTGAAAGTAAAAAAATGGTGACAGTATAAAGCTTGCACTTTCTTTGGAGGAAAACTTATTGAATAAAGTGACTGAAACCAAACATTGCTATCCGGTTGGATTTTTAAAAAGTTATAAGATTAATACTAACGTGCTTCTCATCTCTAAGCCTTTTTCTGTATTTACTTTCCATTGCTTAACTTTGAAACATGTACGTGTAATTATGATTTTGTAATAATGCTGACGAAGCTTACAAAGAGAAAGGTTTATATGTTAAATTGATAATAGTTTTGTTATTTCTTTTTTGTCCCGTAATTGTTAAGTTGTGTGCCTATTTCCTTTTAGAGCCAAAGAGAGAATCAGAAAAAGACAGAGAGAGAAAGAGAGAGAGAGAGAGAGAGAGAGAGAGAGAGAGAGAGAGAGAGAGAGAGAGAGAGAGAGAGAGAGAGAGAGAGAGAGAGAGAGAGAGGGAGATGTAGAGAGAGAGAGTTATTCTTAGAGTAAAAAACGTTAGACCAATAGATTGAGTGAGAGAGAGAGAGAGAGAGAGAGAGAGAGAGAGAGAGAGAGAGAGAGAGAGAGAGAGAGAGAGAGATAGAGAAGAGATGAGAGAGAAAAACACAGCGTGAGAGATGGAAGGAGTAAATAAACCTGACCTCAACATCATTTTGTCCAAACAATTTCTAGCAAGGCACGCCTCTAAAATACATATCTAAATCATAGTTTAATGTATCTCTTTGCTGAAGTTGAAGATTTTAACGATTCAAAGGCACATGACTGTCTCACAGTCAATACCAGAATTGCCGTGAAGTTATTAATATAATTATGTAAGCCAAGTGTTTTTAGTATACAAGATTAAAAGGCGAAACAACTTCATGTTACCTTTACTCTACTGACTGATCATATAACCAACCCGTGAATTAAACAGAACACATCTGTAGTCTTAGAGATAGAAAATTGTTCAATCACATTTCAGAAACTGCAACAGTCTGACAACATGACTAAGTGGACTGGACATTGAAATATTTCTCTTTTGTTTTTACCCAAATCCTCTAATGACAACCAAATTATTTTGTCCATTCTTACCTATTGTAAATGGTATTATACACGACACTACTTATTATGCATTGAATTTTTAAAAAAGAAGATAGCAACATTTTCATTTATATAATGGAACCGCATTTCTGTGCTTTTTGCATAGTGACAATCGACTCAAGAATCACATAGGTTCATTGCAATTCACATGGTGACGTCTAATTTGCAAACTACTATCTACTTTGAAGGAAATCTATGTAGAAGTGCTAAAACCAGGTTGAAGCGAAACGGCAATAAACTTAGGGCTAGCCTGTCATTGGGCCAGTTTGCTGTAAACATGTCTTAATGTGGTTGGATATTTATAACACTTCATGATGTTAATTAGCAGTTTTTGTTTTGTTCTTAAGCTTCGAGCAGCACGCCCAAAAAGTACTAAATGGTAGGAATTTCCTTTCCGAACCGCTCATTTTCATCACATACCAACGCAATTATCCGGGTTTACGTTTTCCTCTAGTTTTGAGGAAATACTCGAAGCGCTTTTCCGGGGAATATTTCTAACGTTTCAATCGACTCCTAAGCCTCTAACAATCGTATACAGAGATACTCGAAGCGCTTTTCCGGGGAATATTTCTAACGTTTCAATCGACTCCTAAGCCTCTAACAATCGTATACAGAGATACTCGAAGCGCTTTTCCGGGGAATATTTCTAACGTTTCAATCCTAAGCCTCTAACAATCGTATACAGAGATACTCGAAGCGCTTTTCCGGGGAATATTTCTAACATTTCAATCGACTCCTAAGCCTCTAACAATCGTATACAGAGACTTTTACAGATGAACCGGAAGGGAAGGGGTGCAGAGGCCAGTGGATTCCTTCATCAAAGAGAATACTTTAAACTTTGTGGAGATCGAGATATAATTAAACCGTCTGATAAAATATCATAAAGGAAAGTTACCTTATAGCAATCCAATCAGGGCGATTGCTACGTGGTGGGACGGACCCGAGGTGATGTCACCATCCAAAGGTCGCAAAGGGTTTGCCTTTTAAAATTCTTGCAGACAACGATAAGAGCTTTTCGTTTAAAAGAATAAAAGCAGAGTTAAACGGAATAGATGAAACAATGGAACTCCTGATAACACGCATTACATTCGGGAAACGCCCCTCTCCACATTTCTGCACGGTGTAAAGTGGTTGTTGTGCAGGCTTACAGGCGGCAGGCTGACCTGGCTTGTCACAGTCATCTAACAGCACTCGGATAGCTCAGTTGACTGAGTGTTGAATTCTTGATAGATAGGTTGTTAGCTTTAACCTGTGGGTTACCCCGCTCTCGACGGGCCAGTCCTCTAGAACCAGACATTGCTACATGTGACGGTGGATCAAACTAAACATGAACAGTTATGTTACAGTTCTAGACCAGATTGGATCCTGTCTGCCACATGACGCCTGGCACTCTGTTTACTCGGACCCACACAGAGATTTTGACCAGATATCTATATAACACAGGCATTAAGAGATATAATGCTGGAATACTTTTTGAAACAAGGAAATGACCTGAGTAGATCTAGCCTCAACTATGATTTATTGGGAGAAAAATTCTCACTTTATTACACAAGATCACACTTGCATGAAAATGGGTACTTTTTTTATTTATTTTTTTTTTTTTTGTAGATTCATTACCTCCAATGTAAGGACTCAGGATCTGCATAGATTATAGCCGGCCTTGTCTATTTTGATTTCCTCACGCTCTTGTTCTAGAAAGATCTATATGACGTGTGACCGAGCCACTGGCCCAGAGATGTGGTCGATGCTGCGCGCTGCTGGTCTAGTGCTGTAACGTTCACCAACCTCAACAGTTTCTGGTGTAAAACAAAAACAAAAAAAAGAAAAAAATTTCGATCCGGCGGTTCAGTGGATCGTCAGAACCACACATGGTCTCTCAACACAAAGATCACGCGTCTTCTTGGTCGTTCTGAACGGCTGCACTTTTCTGACAATTTTTTTTTTTTACGCCTAGACTGTTCTCTATGTTGTGATCTTTCTGGTTTTTTTTTATCTTACGGTGCTAACTTTGGTTTTAATTTTGCTCTTAACCGCTGCGTTGAATTGTGTTTGATGTTAAAACGGCTCTTTTTTTTACACCAATGCCTTGGGGCAGGTGGGGCATGCTTGGTTCAACATTTCCACGTTCTTTAGGTTCCATGTACTAATGCAGTCTGCTATCATAGAACTCCTAACATATGTGGTCTCTCCAAAAATGGTTTGCTATGTCAACATCCAAGCAATGCGGTTGTAACAATTGTCCGTGTTGACTGGAGCAGACAAAATTTAAACAAATATAATAATGATATGATGCTGCTTCTTTACACATGATCATAGACATTTATGATATACAAAAATAACCCCCCCAAAAAAAAAAACAAAAAAACAAAAAACAAAAAAAAAAAAAAACAAGAAAAAAAATCAAAAGAAAACAACCCAAACCATCCGCGATTAAGGCCTGAATTTAAACAGTGCGAAAATGGAGAAACTTAGGAGAAGTGAAGCTTGGTTTACAAAATTTCCTGTAATAGATATCCTGAAAATTGTTGTCTGCTGGGAATTTGGTTAACTCTTCTCAGTTCAACTAGAGAGGATAAAATCTACATCTTCACAGAGCTAATCTTCTGTTTAAACCAGCCAGTTGAGGTGCGCCTGCGCCGACAGCCACGTTACAAACCGCCCGGATAAGAAACTCGCGGCCAGGACAAGACAAAGAATTCCCTTAATTAAGAATAATATTGCTGATAACTGTGGATTTCTCGTCGATAAGTTGAAAGACCGTAAACTCGTCTATTAAAGAGACTGACGCCATTTGGAGAAAAACAAACAACAAAGCATGCGAAATCTTGTGATATTTTCGACACTAATTATATTCAGTACGTTCATGACCGAAATATTACAATCAATAAGATAAAAACAAAAATAACCAAAGAACAAGAGAAAGTTATTTGTTAAACTTATGTTCGGGTGAAATGGAGGCGTAAAGCCGAAACTTTAATTGTTTTGTAATTCTTAGAGCTGCATTTTTTATTTTTGTCCTTTGCGCTAACATTTCATTCACTTAAGCAAGAAGAAATATAGTTTTCCCCAAAACAGTCTTCTGACAGGAAATATTCACACGAATTACATTAGATTGGTTATATGCATAACAAAACAACAAATCTGCAAGATACAAATAAAATTTGGAGGTACTGTAACCAACGACATTCGAAGACAATTGTTAAAGATGGCACATCAAGAGTCGAATTCTATCTTGAGATAGAGAAGGAAAAAATTCTCAGGCATGATATTGTGATCTTTCCAGCGTTCTCAGAGAAAACTATATCGATGAAGCTAGAGATTCCATTTGTAAACAAAATGCAGTCCACAGCTCAGAAATGAGAAAAATAGTTCTAGGGTAACCGAACAATAATCTTCAAGAATTTTTTGGACTTTAAACTGGCTGAAAGCCAGGCGACAAAAGATGTGTGAGAACAGAACTACAACATTAAGGCAATACCTGCAGAGACTGACCCTAAATGCTTAATGGTTCTCTGAATAAACTCTCTAACCATGACAACAAAAATATGACATTAAAAAAACCAACCTACGACCTGAAGCTGGCTGTGGTCAGCAAAACTGGACCGGAGCGAAGGAGCTCAGTTGGCTGACCTGCTGAAACGGTAAACTCTGAATCTTCCTGGTGAAAACTTCCGGTTTTAGCAGGGAGACATCTGGAGCCATGATCTAGCCTTGGCCTAACAATGTTTTGAACAATGAGGCGAGGCGAGTCCAGCTTTTTAATAACAACATAATTAAAGATAATTAACGACATACCATTTGTATCTAGTTCCTCCGTACGGATCCTAACAAGTTAAAGCAGGTATTGAAAACAATCTTCGTCTCAGATGATCCGCAAAAGTTTTACGACTCCTACAGCTCTTTAATGGAATTCTTTGAGGTGATAGAAACAGGATTTTGAACATGGATCGGCGAGGTGTTTCATTTACACATCCATAAACTAATGGGATATTTCTACTTTCTGAATTAGCTCCCCTACCTGTGGAAGTAGTTTGCCTTAATCTAAATGTAAAAAGGGGCGACTCTTTCACAAGGTAAAATTTCTGCAGCCTGTGGCAAAGTTCAGTTCTCATAATCATACTCATCTCCTGTATAGCATTCCGTTGACATAAAATTATAAAGACTTTAATTTTCTCGGGCAAGCCATTTAATGGGTTAAGTATACAAACGGCAACTGTCTTAAACGGCTTTGTAAAGCAAACTGTCACGTGCACTGCACAACACAAAGAAAAACCCATTACAATTATTTTCTAAAATTAATTCTTACTGCGCTGCATGACAAGGGAAATCTTCCTTCATATTTCCTTGACTATTAAATTTCATTCCTTAGTTAAGAATATGACATCAACAAAAGTCTGTTCGAGGAACTTATATAAACATTTCAACTCATCACAAATAAGACTGTTTTAGAAATGAATGTATCACCACCCTCTTCTTCAATTGTGGCAATTGTCAAAATTTTTTCGAAAATTCATGTTACTCATTCATTTCATTGAGCCTCTTTTACCAGTGATGTCTTCCGACCTCATCTGTTCTCTTTATCCCCGCGGTGAAAGCCTTCCACTTTTGTAGCTTCTGTGCGATGATACATAGATCTAGCTTGCAAAGGTCTAATCTTGTCTTTAGCTACTACAGTAACAGCAACAACAACAACAACAACAACTACTACTACTACTACTACTACTACTACTACTACTACTACTACTACTACTACTACTACTACTACTACTACTACTACTACTACTACTACTACTACTACTACTACTACTACTACTACTACTACTACTACTACTACTACTACTACTACTACTACTACTACTATTACCACTACCACTCTGAGCCTTTTCAGTTTGTGGATTAAATATTACACTTGCCCAATCCTTTTAATTTAAATTGGAAAAATTGGTGCAATAAGTAAAAACATGGGAGATTTTCTTTTGTGTGGAAAACTTGTACATTTTTGTGGTTTATATAGAGTTATTGTCTCATGTCTCCAATATAGGTTTTCTCCTACAGACAAAATTTGGTCACGAGAAAAAAATCTAACAGCACAAAGCAAGAAAGATTTTTAAAAGGGCTTCAGTCACATGTTCCTGAGCGACGGGGGACGCTTCAGTCTACATATTATATTGAGTGTCTTTCCTGAGTGATAGTGGACGCTTTAGTCTGAAGATTATATTGAGTGTGTTCCCTGAGCGATGGGGGAAGCTTCAGTGTACATGTTATATTGAGTGTCTTTCCTGAGCGATGGGGGACGCTTCAGTCTACATGTTATATTGAGTGTCTTTCCTGAGCGATGGGGGACGCTTCAGTCTACATGTTATATTGAGTGTCTTTCCTGAGCGATGGGCGACGCTTCAGTCTACATGTTATATTGAGTGTCTTTCCCAAGCTATGGGGGACGTTTCAGTCTACATGTTATATTAAGTGTCTTTCCTGAGCGATGGGGGACGCTTCAGTCTACATGTTATATTGAGTGTCTTTCCTGAGCGATGGGCGACGCTTCAGTCTACATGCTATATTGAGTGTCTTTCCTGAGCGATGGGCGACGCTTCAGTCTACATGTTATATTGAGTGTCTTTCCTGAGCGATGGGCGACGCTTCAGTCTACATGTTATATTGAGTGTCTTTCCTGAGCGATGGGGGACGCTTCAGTCTACATGTTATATTGAGTGTCTTTCATTTCTGAGCGATTGGGGAAACTTCAATCTACATGATATAGAGTGTGTTTCCTGAGTGATGAGGGAAGCTTCAGTTTCAATGTTATATTGAGTGTCTTTCTTTCCTGGGCGATGGGGGAAACTTTAATCTACATGTTATATAGAGTGTCTTTCCTGAGTGATGAGGGACTCTTATGTCTTGGTAATCAGGAGAGGTTAATCACGATGAGAGACTCTGTATTTGCTGATAGTTATAATTTCATTGTTTGATCCTCGCCATTAAACCGAGGCAAAATAGATGGCACTCTCATTTCAGCTTTAGAGAAAAGACTCAGAAGGGTAACGTTCGCGTGAAAATTAAGTCCTCTTGAAAACAGTGGCGAGTATCTATCTCTCATATATATATAACCCAATGCAGTCAAGAATCTTGTCTGCAGATCCTCGACAGTATTTATATAGTGGTTTGGCTCCACCCTCTTGTCCTTGTGTTTTTTTTAACTTGTTTTCCAAACATCGATATTACTTTTGTCAGTTTTCTTCCTAGTTTACGGTCTCCTCCTGATTCTTGAATACCGTGGGCGTACCTTCAATATAATTATTAATGCTTTCAGGATGACGCAACCTTGAGTGAAAGAAACAGGCAACAGATTCTTGGGACAATAGAACTCGTTTGAGATTCAGCGACGCTAAGACAAGTTACCTTTCATGACGTTGATCTGTTTCCCATGCAAAGGTCTTCCCGTTTCAAAGTCTATGATCCAAACAATCAGATGTTAGAAAAGTTTTCTGCAAGAATTTCTTGGTGTTTGTAAAGTTTATCTAGAAATGATAAAGAGGCGGCTTTTGCGACCTCTCTGTCTCTGCCTTGGTCCGACTGTCTGTCTGTCTGTCCGTGTGTCTCTGTCTCTGTCTCTCTCTGTCTGTCTGTCTGTCTGTCTGTCTGTCTCTCTCTCTCTCTCTCTCTCTCTCTCTCTCTCTCTCTCTCTCTCTCTCTCCCCCCCCACTATCTCTTTCTGTAAGTTCACTGCATAGGATCATGAAGATTGCACGCGGATCTTTTTTCTTCTATAATTATTACTCTCTCTAAATATGTCGTTATAATATATGTTAAGACCATTGATTTTAGGTCTTTCTGTTCTTTTTCTTCAAGTTTTTAGACACTGGAAGGTTTTCAGATTTTCACCAAACAGTTGGCAGCAGATGCTCATAGTCTAGACCACCTGAAACTAACAGCGCAGATGGCGCAGAACAGAACAAAGCTGAAATATCAAACCTCATCGAGTCGCCTCAAATTCTTTCCCGTCACTCTTTTTAAACTTATGCCAATTCAGACTAACGTGTGTTTTTAATAGAGCGGAGAAAATAGTGAAATACGGAAATTATCACAAAA
Organism: Elysia crispata; assembly: GCA_033675545.1. NCBI lineage: Eukaryota > Metazoa > Mollusca > Gastropoda > Plakobranchidae > Elysia > Elysia crispata. The sequence goes on along the minus strand of JAWDGP010000122.1, from coordinate 60,957 downwards.
AAAAAAAAAAAAAAAAAAAACACGCAGAAGAAAATTGTGTGTTCTTTTCTGCCCCGCTAAATTTAGAGCTGTTTGTTCACATAATAAAACATGTAGCTAATGAGATGGAAAGAAACTATGATGCGTAAGTGTTTTCCGTGTTGTGTTTCCTCAAAATAGTAATTAAAACTTCTTTATACGGTCTGATGAAATAAAAAAATAATAATTATATAAAATGGACAACCTCTGTTGACTTCTGTTTCATTTCCTAATACAGAACTGGTAGTAACTAATTATAATATCTTTTTACGACTCTATTACAGGTGCAGTGGAGCTAAACCCTCTTTAAGATTTGATTTCCACAAAATTGGGAATAAAATAAACACAGATTTATTATGGCTTCATGTTGGAAACTTTTACTTATTTTCGTGCTCTGTATGATTCCAAGTCTCAGAGATGCCACTGAAATCCCCACTACTCCAACACTAAACAGCTCTACAGTTGATACAACAGGTAGCATCAGCATGACTACTCCAACGCCAAACAGCTCTAACGATAATACGACACAGAACGGCAACAACACTACTCCAACGCCAAACAGCTCTAACGATAATACGACACAGAACGGCAACAACACTACTCCAACGCCAAACAGCTCTAACGATAATACGACACAGAACGGCAGCAATACTACTTCAGCACCAAACAGCTCTAACGATAATACGACACAGAACGGCAGCAATACTACTTCAGCACCAAACAGCTCTACAGTTGATAACATGCCAGGGAACGGCAGCAATACTACTTTAGCACCAAACAGCTCTAACGATAATACGCCACAGAACGGCAGCAATACTACTTTAGCACTAAACAGCTCTACAGTTGATAATATGACAAAGAACGGCAGCAATACTACTTTAGCACCAAACAGCTCTAACGATAATACGACACAGAACGGCAGCAATACTACTTTAGCAC
>JAWDGP010000122.1:17500-55000 GCA_033675545.1 Elysia crispata | reverse complement strand
GACAGAGTGAATGTTACCTCTCAGATGTAGAAGTATGTTGAGTGACAGTCTGACATAGTGAATGTTACCTCTCCGATATATAGAACTATGCCGAGTGACAGTCTGACAGAGTGAATGTTACCTCTCCGATATATAGAAGTATGCTGAGTGACAGTCTGACAGAATGAATGTTACCTCTCTGATATATAGAAGTATGCTGAGTGACAGTCTGACAGAATGAATGTTACCTCTCCGATATATAGAAGTATGCTGAGTGACAGTCTGACAGAATGAATGTTACCTCTCCGATATATAGAAGTATGCTGAGTGACAGTCTGACAGAATGAATGTTACCTCTCCGATATATAGAAGTATGCTGATTGACAGTCTGACAGAGTGAATGTTACCTCTCTGATTTATAGAAGTATGCTGAGTGACAGTCTGACAGAATGAATGTTACCTCTCCGATATATAGAAGTATGCCGAGTGACAGTCTAACAGAGTGAATGTTACCTCTCCGATATAGAAGTATGCTGGGTGACAGTCTGACAGAGTGAATGTTACCTCTCCGATATATAGAAGTATGCTGATTGACAGTCTGACAGAATGAATGTTACCTCTCCGATATATAGAAGTATGCTGAGTGTCAGTCTGACAGAATGAATGTTACCTGTTCGATATATAGAACTATGCTGAGTGACAGTCTGACAGAATGAATGTTATCCATCCGATATATAGAAATATGCTGAGTGTCAGTCTGACAGAATGAATGTTACCTCTCCGATGTATTGAAGTATGCTGAGTGACAGTCTGACAGAGTGAATGTTACCTCTCCGATATATAGAAGTATGCTGATTGACAGTCTGACAGAATGAATGTTACCTCTCCGATATATAGAAGTATGCTGAGTGACAGTCTGACAGAATGAATATTACCTCTCCTACATATAGAAGTATGCTGATTGACAGTCTGACAGAGTGAATGTTACCTCTCCGATATATAGAAGTATGCTGAGTGACAGTCTGACAGAGTGAATGTTACCTCTCCGATATATAGAAGTATGCTGAGTGACAGTCTGACAGAGTGAATGTTACCTCTCCGATATATAGAAGTATGCTGAGTGACAGTCTGACAGAATGAATGTTACCTCTCCGATATATAGAAGTATGCTGAGTGACAGTCTGACAGAATGAATGTTACCTCTCCGATATATAGAAGTATGCTGAGTGACAGTCTGACAGAATGAATGTTACCTCTCCGATATATAGAAGTATGCTGAGTGACAGTCTGACAGAATGAATGTTACCTCTCCGATATATAGAAGTATGCTGAGTGACAGTCTGACAGAATGAATGTTACCTCTCCGATATATAGAAGTATGCTGAGTGACAGTCTGACAGAATGAATGTTACCTCTCTGATATATAGAAGTATTCTGAGTGATAGTCTGACAGAATGTATGTTACCTCTCCGATATATAGAAGTATGCATAGTGACAGTCTGACAGAATGAATGTTACATCTCAAATATATAGAAGTATTTTGAGTGACAGTCTGACAGAGTGAATGTTACCTCTCCGATATATAGAAGTATGCCGAGTGCCAGTCTGACAGAGTGAATGTTACCTCTCCGATATATAGAAGTATGCTGAGTGACAGTCTGACAGAATGAATGTTACCTCTCTGATATATAGAAGTATGCTGAGTGACAGTCTGACAGAATGAATGTTACCTCTCCGATATATAGAAGTATGCTGAGTGACAGTCTGACAGAATGAATGTTACCTCTCTGATTTATAGAAGTATGCTGATTGACAGTCTGACAGAATGAATGTTACCTCTCCGATATATAGAAGTATGCTGAGTGACAGTCTGACAGAATGAATGTTACCTCTCCGATATATAGAAGTATGCTGAGTGACAGTCTGACAGAATGAATGTTACCTCTCCGATATATAGAAGTATGCTGAGTGACAGTCTGACAGAATGAATGTTACCTCTCCGATATATAGAAGTATGCTGAGTGACAGTCTGACAGAATGAATGTTACCTCTCCGATATATAGAAGTATGCTGAGTGACAGTCTGACAGAATGAATGTTACCTCTCCGATATATAGAAGTATGCTGAGTGACAGTCTGCCAGAATGAATGTTACCTCTCCGATATATAGAAGTATGCTGAGTGACAGTCTGACAGAATGAATGTTACCTCTCCGATATATAGAAGTATGCTGAGTGACAGTCTGACAGAATGAATGTTACCTCTCCGATATATAGAAGTATGCTGAGTGACAGTCTAACAGAATGAATGTTACCTCTCTGATACATAGAACTATGCCGAGTGTCAGTCTGACATAGTGAATGTTACCTCTCCGATATATAGAAGTATGCCGAGTGTCAGTCTAACATAGTGAATGTTACCTCCCCGATATATAGAACTATGCCGAGTGCCAGTCTGACAGAGTGAATGTTACCTCTCCGATATATAGAAGTATGCTGAGTGACAGTCTGACAGAATAAATGTTACCTCTCTGATATATAGAAGTATGCTGAGTGACAGTCTGACAGAATGAATGTTACCTCTCTGATATATAGAAGTATGCTGAGTGACAGTCTGACAGAATGAATGTTACCTCTCCGATATATAGAAGTATGCTGAGTGACAGTCTGACAGAATGAATGTTACCTCTCCGATATATAGAAGTATGCTGAGTGACAGTCTGACAGAATGAATGTTACCTCTCCGATATATAGAAGTATGCTGAGTGACAGTCTGACAGAATGAATGTTACCTCTCCGAAATATAGAAGTATGCTGAGTGACAGTCTGACAGAATGAATGTTACCTCTCCGATATATAGAAGTATGCCGAGTGACAGTCTGACAGAATGAATGTTACCTCTCCGATATATAGAAGTATGCCGAGTGACAGTCTGACAGAATGAATGTTACCTCTCCGATATATAGAAGTATGCCGAGTGACAGTCTGACAGAATGAATGTTACCTCTCCGATATATAGAACTATGCCGAGTGTCGTGTCAGTCTGACAGAGTGAATGTTACCTCTCCGATATATAGAACTATGCCGAGTGTCAGTCTGACAGAGTGAATGTTACCTCTCCGATATATAGAACTATGCCGAGTGTCAGTCTGACAGAGTGAATGTTACCTCTCCGATATATAGAAGTATGCCGAGTGTCAGTCTGACAGAGTAAATGTTACCTCTCCGATATATAGAACTATGCCGAGTGTCAGTCTGACAGAGTGAATGTTACCTCTCCGATATATAGAACTATGCCGAGTGTCAGTCTGACAGAGTGAATGTTACCTCTCCGATATATAGAACTATGCCGAGTGTCAGTCTGACATAGTGAATGTTACCTCTCAGATGTAGAAGTATGTTGAGTGACAGTCTGACAGAGTGAATGTTACCTCTCCGATATATAGAAGTATGCTGATTGACAGTCTGACAGAATGAATGTTACCTCTCCGATATATAGAAGTATGCTGAGTGACAGTCTGACAGAATGAATATTACCTCTCCTACATATAGAAGTATGCTGATTGACAGTCTGACAGAGTGAATGTTACCTCTCCGATATATAGAAGTATGCTGATTGACAGTCTGACAGAATGAATGTTACCTCTCCGATATATAGAAGTATGCTGAGTGACAGTCTGACAGAGTGAATGTTACCTCTCCGATATATAGAAGTATGCCGAGTGACAGTCTAACAGAGTGAATGTTACCTCTCCGATATATAGAATTATGCCGAGTGTCAGTCTGACAGAGTGAATGTTACCTCTCCGATATACAAAACTATGCCGAGTGTCAGTCTAACAGAATGAATGTTACCTCTCCGATACATAGAACTATGCCGAGTGTCAGTCTGACAGAGTGAATGTTACCTCTCCGATCTACAAAACTATGCCGAGTGTCAGTCTGACATAGGGAATGTTACCTCTCCGATATATAGAAGTATGCCGAGTGTCAGTCTGACATAGTGAATGTTACCTCTCAGATGTAGAAGTATGTTAAGTGAGACACTGACAGAATGAATGTTACCTCTCCTATATATAGCAGTATGCTAAGTGAGAGTCTGACAGAATAAATATTACCTCTCCGATATATAGAATTATGCCGAGTGTCAGTCTGACAGAATAAATGTTACCTCTCTGATATATAGAAGTATGCTGAGTGACAGTCTGACAGAATGAATGTTACCTCTCTGATATATAGAAGTATTCTGAGTGATAGTCTGACAGAATGTATGTTACCTCTCCGATATATAGAAGTATGCTGAGTGACAGTCTGACAGAATGAATGTTACCTCTCTGATTTATAGAAGTATTTTGAGTGACAGTCTGACAGAGTGAATGTTACCTCTCCGATATATAGAAGTATTTTGAGTGACAGTCTGACAGAGTGAATGTTACCTCTCCGATATATAGAAGTATGCCAAGTGACAGTCTGACAGACTAATGTTACCTCTCCGATATATAGAAGTATGCTGAGTGACAGGAATGTTACCTCTCCGATATATAGAAGTATGCTGAGTGACAGGAATGTTACCTCTCCGATATATAGAAGTATGCTGAGTGACAGGAATGTTACCTCTCCGATATATAGAAGTATGCTGAGTGACAGGAATGTTACCTCTCCGATATATAGAAGTATGCTGAGTGACAGGAATGTTACTGACTATGCTGAGTGACAGGAATGTTACCTCTCCGATATATAGAAGTATGCTGAGTGACAGGAATGTTACCTCTCCGATATATAGAAGTATGCTGAGTGACAGGAATGTTACCTCTCCGATATATAGAAGTATGCTGAGTGACAGGAATGTTACCTCTCCGATATATAGAAGTATGCTGAGTGACAGGAATGTTACCTCTCCGATATATAGAAGTATGCCGAGTGTCAATACGACAGAGTGAATGTTACCTCTCCGATATATAGAAGTATGCCGAGTGTCAGTCTGACAGAGTAAATGTTACCTCTCTGATATATAGAACTATGCCGAGTGTCAGTCTGAATTAGTGAATGTTACCTCTCCAATATATAGAAGTATGCTGAGTGACAGTCTGACAGAATGGATGTTACCTCTCCGATATATAGAAGTATGCCGAGTGACAGTCTGACAGAGTGAATGTTACCTCTCCGATATATAGAAGTATGCCGAGTGACAGTCTGACAGAATGGATGTTACCTCTCCGATATATAGAAGTATGCCGAGTGACAGTCTGACAGAATGAATGTTACCTCTCCGATATATAGAAGTATGCCGAGTGACAGTCTGACAGAGTGAATGTTACCTCTCCGATATATAGAAGTATGCCGAGTGACAGTCTGACAGAATGGATGTTACCTCTCCGATATATAGAAGTATGCCGAGTGACAGTCTGACAGAGTGAATGTTACCTCTCCGATATATAGAAGTATGCCGAGTGACAGTCTGACAGAATGAATGTTAACTGTCCCGATATATAGAAGTATGCCGAGTGACAGTCTGACAGAGTGAATGTTACCTCTCCGATATATAGAAGTATGCTGAGTGACAGTCTGACAGAATGAATGTTACCTCTCCGATATATAGAAGTATGCTGAGTGACAGTCTGACAGAATGAATGTTACCTCTCCGAAATATAGAAGTATGCTGAGTGACAGTCTGACAGAATGAATGTTACCTCTCCGATATATAGAAGTATGCTGAGTGACAGTCTGACAGAATGAATGTTACCTCTCCGATATATAGAAGTATGCTGAGTGACAGTCTGACAGAATGAATGTTACCTCTCCGATATATAGAAGTATGCTGAGTGACAGTCTGACAGAATGAATGTTACCTCTCCGATATATAGAAGTATGCTGAGTGACAGTCTGACAGAATGAATGTTACCTCTCCGATATATAGAAGTATGCTGAGTGACAGTCTGACAGAGTGAATGTTACCTCTCCGATATATAGAAGTATGCTGAGTGACAGTCTGACAGAATGAATGTTACCTCTCCGATATATAGAAGTATGCTGAGTGACAGTCTGACAGAATGAATGTTACCTCTCCGATATATAGAAGTATGCTGAGTGACAGTCTGACAGAATGAATGTTACCTCTCCGATACATAGAAGTATGCTGAGTGACAGTCTGACAGAATGAATGTTACCTCTCCGATATATAGAAGTATGCTGAGTGACAGTCTGACAGAATGAATGTTACCTCTCCGATATATAGAAGTATGCTGAGTGACAGTCTGACAGAATGAATGTTACCTCTCCGATATATAGAAGTATGCTGAGTGACAGTCTGACAGAATGAATGTTACCTCTCCGATATATAGAAGTATGCTGAGTGACAGTCTGACAGAATGAATGTTACCTCTCCGATATATAGAAGTATGCTGAGTGACAGTCTGACAGAATGAATGTTACCTCTCCGATATATAGAAGTATGCTGAGTGACAGTTTGACAGAATGAATGTTACCTCTCCGATATATAGAAGTATGCTGAGTGACAGTCTGACAGAATGAATGTTACCTCTCCGATATATAGAAGTATGCTGAGTGACAGTCTGACAGAATGAATGTTACCTCTCCGATATATAGAAGTATGCTGAGTGACAGTCTGACAGAATGAATGTTACCTCTCCGATATATAGAAGTATGCTGAGTGACAGTCTGACAGAATGAATGTTACCTCTCCGATATATAGAAGTATGCTGAGTGACAGTCTGACAGAATGAATGTTACCTCTCCGATATATAGAAGTATGCTGAGTGACAGTCTGACAGAATGAATGTTACCTCTCCGATATATAGAAGTATGCTGAGTGACAGTCTGACAGAATGAATGTTACCTCTCCGATATATAGAAGTATGCTGAGTGACAGTCTGACAGAATGAATGTTACCTCTCCGATATATAGAAGTATGCTGAGTGACAGTCTGACAGAATGAATGTTACCTCTCCGATATATAGAAGTATGCTGAGTGACAGTCTGACAGAATGAATGTTACCTCTCCGATATATAGAAGTATGCCGAGTGACAGTCTAACAGAGTGAGTGTTACCTCTCCGATATAGAAGTATGCTGGGTGACAGTCTGACAGAATAAATGTTACCTCTCCGATATATAAAAGTATGCTGAGTGACAGGCTGACAGAGTGAATGTTACCTCTCCGATATATAGAAGTATGCTGAGTGACAGTCTGACAGAGTGAATGTTACCTCTCCGATATATAGAAGTATGCTGATTGACAGTCTGAAAGAATGAATGTTACCTCTCCGATATATAGAAGTATGCTGAGTGACAGTCTGACAGAATGAATGTTACCTCTCCGATATATAGAAGTATGCTGAGTGACAGTCTGACAGAATGAATGTTACCTCTCCGATATATAGAAGTATGCTGAGTGACAGTCTGACAGAATGAATGTTACCTCTCCGATATATAGAAGTATGCTGAGTGACAGTCTGACAGAATGAATGTTACCTCTCCGATATATAGAAGTATGCTGAGTGACAGTCTGACAGAATGAATGTTACCTCTCCGATATATAGAAGTATGCTGAGTGACAGTCTGACAGAATGAATGTTACCTCTCCGATATATAGAAGTATGCTGAGTGACAGTCTGACAGAATGAATGTTACCTCTCCGATATATAGAAGTATGCTGAGTGACAGTCTGACAGAATGAATGTTACCTCTCCGATATATAGAAGTATGCTGAGTGACAGTCTGACAGAATGAATGTTACCTCTCCGATATATAGAAGTATGCTGAGTGACAGTCTGACAGAATGAATGTTACCTCTCCGATATATAGAAGTATGCTGAGTGACAGTCTGACAGAATGAATGTTACCTCTCCGATATATAGAAGTATGCTGAGTGACAGTCTGACAGAATGAATGTTACCTCTCCGATATATAGAAGTATGCTGAGTGACAGTCTGACAGAATGAATGTTACCTCTCCGATATATAGAAGTATGCTGAGTGACAGTCTGACAGAATGAATGTTACCTCTCCGATATATAGAAGTATGCTGAGTGACAGTCTGACAGAATGAATGTTATATCTCCGATATATAGAAGTATGCTGAGTGACAGTCTGACAGAATGAGTGTTACCTCTCCGATACATAGAAGTATGTCGAGTGACAGTCTGACAGAATGAATGTTATATCTCCGATATAGAAGTATGCTGAGTGACAGTCTGACAGAATGAATGTTATATCTCCGATATATAGAAGTATGCTGAGTGACAGTCTGACAGAATGAATGTTACCTCTCCGATATAGAAGTATGCTGAGTGACAGTCTGACAGAATGAATGTTACCTCTCCGATATATAGAAGTATGCTGAGTGGCAGTCTGACAGCATGAATGTTACCTCTCCGATATAGAAGTATGATGTCAGTCTGACAGAATGAATTTTACCTCTCCGATATAGAAGTATGCTGAGTGACAGTCTCACAGAATGAATGTTACCTCTCCGATATATAGAAGTCTGCTGAGTGACAGTCTGACAGAATGAATGTTACCTCTCCGGCTCCACGTGTGGTGTGGTTTGTATGAGATGAGAGTGGCAAGATTAACCCCACGGCATGCTCTCAGATAGTTCAAGTTTTACTGTTGTTATTTTACAGGCAAGGATTGGTGTTGGTCTCTTGCACAGTGTGCTTAGCAGGTTCTGTCGTTGTTGGCTCTGTCGCTGTTTATTTCTATAACTGTTGCTCTCATTGTTATTGCTATTATTGTTGGAGTTGCTGTAACAGTTATCGTTACTGTTGTTGTAGTTGCTGTAGCAGTTATTGTTACTGTTATTGTAGTTGCTGTAACAGTTATTATTACTGTTATTGTAGTTGCTGTAACAGTTATTGTTACTGTTATTGTAGTTGCTGTAACAGTTATTGTTACTGTTATTGTAGTTGCTGTAACAGTTATTGTTACTGTTATTGTAGTTTTTGTAACAGTTATTGTTACTGTTATTGTAGTTGCTGTAACAGTTATTGTTACTGTTATTGTAGTTTTTGTAACAGTTATTGTTACTGTTATTGTAGTTGCTGTAACAGTTATTGTTACTGTTATTGTAGTTTTCGTAACAGTTATTGTTACTGTTATTGTAGTTGCTGTAACAGTTATTGTTACTGTTATTGTAGTTTTTGTAACAGTTATTGTTACTGTTATTGTAGTTGCTGTAACAGTTATTGTTACTGTTATTGTAGTTTTCGTAACAGTTATTGTTACTGTTATTGTAGTTGCTGTAACAGTTATTGTTACTGTTATTGTAGTTGCTGTAACAGTTATTGTTACTGTTATTGTAGTTGCTGTAACAGTTATTGTTACTGTTATTGTAGTTGCTGTAACAGTTATTGTTACTGTTATTGTAGTTGCTGTAACAGTTATTGTTACTGTTATTGTAGTTGCTGTAACAGTTATTGTTACTGTTATTGTAGTTGCTGTAACAGTTACTGTTACTGTTATTGTAGTTGCTGTAACAGTTACTGTTACTGTTATTGTAGTTGCTGTAACAGTTATTGTTACTGTTATTGTAGTTGCTGTAACAGTTACTGTTACTGTTATTGTAGTTGCTGTAACAGTTACTGTTACTGTTATTGTAGTTGCTGTAACAGTTATTGTTACTGTTATTGTAGTTGCTGTAACAGTTATTGTTACTGTTATTGTAGTTGCTGTAACAGTTATTGTTACTGTTATTGTAGTTTTTGTAACAGTTATTGTTACTGTTATTGTAGTTGCTGTAACAGTTATTGTTACTGTTATTGTAGTTTTTGTAACAGTTATTTTTACTGTTATTGTAGTTTTTGTAACAGTTATCGCTACTGTTATTGTAGTTGCTGTAACAGTTATTGTTACTGTTATTGTAGTTGCTGTAACAGTTATTGTTACTGTTATTGTAGTTGCTGTAACAGTTATTGTTACTGTTGTTGTAGTTGCTGTAACAGTTATTGTTACTTTTATTGTGGTTTCTGTAACAGTTATTGTTACTGTTATTGTAGTTTTTGTAACAGTTATTGTTACTGTTATTGTAGTTTTTGTAACAGTTATTGTTACTGTTATTGTAGTTTTTGTAACAGTTATTGTTACTGTTATTGTAGTTGCTGTAACAGTTATTGTTACTGTTATTGTAGTTGCTGTAACAGTTATTGTTACTGTTATTGTAGTTGCTGTAACAGTTATTGTTACTGTTATTGTAGTTGCTGTAACAGTTATTGTTCCTGTTGTTGTAGTTGCTTCAACAGTTAACGTTACTGTTGTTGGAGTTGTTTTAACAGCTATCGTTACTATTGTTGGAGTTGCTGTAACAGTTACGTTACTGTTATTGTAGTTGCTGTAACAGTTATCGTTGCTGTTGTTGTAGTTGCTGTAACAGTTATCGTTACTGTTGTTGTAGTTGCTGTAAAAGTTATCGTTACTGCTGTTGAGGTTGCTATTTTGTGGGTGGAGACTATTACAGTGGACGCAATTACTATAATTAATTTTGATGATGTTGTTAGGACAAGTTCTGTTTCTTTTGTTGCACTTCCTGCAATTGTTACAACTGCTGGTGGTATTGTTGCTATTTTTTTTTAAACTGGTTTCGGCTTGTGATGTGGTTTGTACCTACTGCTTAATTCTATTCTTGAACGCTGGTGTTTTAAAAAGTCCTTTTTAAATTGTTGCACACCTTCTGTTCCCATGGCATGGGTACCTACTTACGTTCAGATGCCTATAAAAAACACGTTGCCACAATTTGAATTCTCTAAACTAACTGCATTTGCAAAACAAGAGTTTCAAAATAAAACGAAAACTAAAGATTTGAAATGAGCCAAACAAAAGAAGCTTACTTTTTGGATGCCTAGCCTCTAGCAAACAGTCTTCCTTATGAATGTGCAGCGAAATTTAGAGAAAAATACGGTCGGTACATCAGGTTGAGGGTTTTAATATTTCACTACATTGTAGTTTGGGCACAATGAGGAAATATATAACTATATTAGCCAAAATATATTTCAAATCATGAATTATTGCTTAGATGTATTGCATTTTCTACTTATGAGTTTTAACTATAAATGGTTATTTCAAGAATACTCCTTTAACAGGATAAATTGTGTGCCTTAAGGTTCTCATCCTCTAATTAGTTAAATACTTACTTTGCATACAACTGTGCTATGATCAACCTCCACCATCACCACTATGGTCAGTACCATGAGAAGTTCTAAACTGTTTAACTTCCTTAATGTTTTTTCTTCGAGTCACATGCGGCTATCCATGACAATTTCGTCTTTAAAACAAAGCGACCCCCCCCCCCCACCTTTTTTTTTCTCTGCACTTCCCCCTCGTCCTCCTTTGCAGGAGTGGACAATAATGCCATTAATATCTCCTACATTGCCAGTACTATCATTATTACCATTATTATCATGATATATCTATCCACTGTGAGCCCTGTGACCCACAGTATTTTGAGCTCTACAACATTTACCTCAAATCCATACTTGAAATGTACTCCAATTCACCGCTCACCTCTATAATAACAAACATACTATTGGAGCCTAACTCGATTAGTATTGTGCTGCCTAGCGGAGGTTAAGATCGTCTCTTTCCATTGCTTACTGGCGTGGTCATCATGAGCATCATTGTCATTATCATTATGTGAATCATCATATAACCACGTCGTTGTCGTCATTATGAGCATCATCATTATCATTATCATTATGTGAATCAACATAAAACCACGTCATGATCGTCATTATGAGCATCATTATCATCATCATCGTTATGTAAATCATTATACACCCACGTCGTTGTCGTCATAATGATCATCATCATTATGTAAATCATTATACAACCACGTTATTGTCACCGTTATCATCACCATCATCATGTAAATTATTGTAGAACCACTGATATGATGAAGGCATACTAATTATTATCATCGTTATGACTATCATCCGCATGATCAGCCCTATTGTCTTCATAGACATCATCGTCATCATCATCATCGCCGTCGTCATCACCATCTTTATAATTATTATCATTATCACTTTGCCCATGCTTACTACCGCTAAATTATTATCATTCTCATCAACTGTGGTGTCACACTCACATCAAGAGATTAGCGGACAAGCCTTCTTTGATATAGCAAAACTAAAAAAAAAATTACGTCCCCCCCTTTTTTTAATAGAGGACCTATTTTGACGAACAAGGTTTGTGGAGAAAAAAACTTTAGTTTTGTCCTGTGACAAGTACGAAAGGGTGTATTCGAATCCTTTCAATTTTCCTTGAAACCCGCAACCGAAATCTGTCCGCTGAAGTATTCGGATAGCAAACCGAGCGACCAGTATTTCGATCACGAGGTCACCGCTCCATGTTGAAGTATTTACAAGGTTTCACGGGCTGATAAAAAGGATTCAGTGACATCATTGGCTCAAATGGTCAGATGACTTCAGAGATCCGGGAGATGTTAGAGAGGTAAGCAGTGGTACAGAAAGCTGGTTTTCTGTCATAAATTTTATCCTATTAGAAAATGCGCTGGTTAATGGAAAATGTCTCTCTTTTTTTAAATTCGGAGTTTGAAAGATATTATAAGAAAAAAAATTGCTTTATATTGTTTTCTTTTTTAAATTCTTAATGAGGATTCGTATTGTATGTGATGTGAGTTATTACAAGGAACTCCTCGTCCGTGTTTTATTATTGTGTAACAGTGTCATTTCTCGGTACATATTTACCAAGTGTCTTCTGATGCGATTTTTGACAAGTGTCTCTGATTGTGAAAATTACCATCATGTTTCAATTCATTGTGAATCTTAAAAAATGTTAAGGGAAGAACATAAGGTAGAACAGCATAATTATGTTCCGGAAGCAAATGCTGTCATATCTTACCAGATGACCTGCTATTTCTATTTTTTTAATGACAGTATTGTTTTTTCTCGATGGCAATATTTAAGTCACTAGTTAATGAGTTAAAGTTCTAAACCTGCAGAACTTTGTGGCAGAATTCAGCACCGCCCTCGTTATCTTAAATGTTTTAAAAAGTGGCTCTTCAACACATACCGAACAATTTAGATTTAATACTTTAGGCAGAAGAACTCAATCTAAGTTAAGAAATACAAGCTAAGATATATGGAGGGAAACCCAAACTTTCAGGTAAGTAGCATGGGAATATTTTTTATCTTAAGAGAGCTAGGCCTCAAATCAGGACTAATGTGATTGTTTTGTAAAATTTAATCCTATCGACCTGTTCCACTAAACAGGCTTAAAAACAGAAAAACTCAAAGAGATGAAATGAAAAGAAGAAGTAGCAGCGAACACTTCTAACAGCTCAATCAATCTCTGAGAGAAGATTTTCCGAGAAAAAAGGCCGGTGAGGACACCTTGCCAGGGGCAAGAAGTAGGTCGAGGGTAGCAGTGAGACCATTAGCAGTAGCATTTCCACCAGATGAGATCTTCACACCCACACGGACTGATAACCGCTCATTATCACAAATAGTGCAATACAGTTTGACCCATCCTAAATATCTGTCATCACGAATAGTTCAATGCAGTTTCACGCATCCTAAATATCTGTCATCACGAATAGTTTAATGCAGTTTGACGCATCCTAAATATCTGTCATCACAAATTGTCCAATACAGTTTGACACATCTTAAATATCTGTCGTCACAAATAGTCCAATATATTTTGATGCGCTCTAAATATCTGCCACCACAAATAGTCCAATACATTTTGATGCGCTCTAAATATCTGTCATCACAAATAGTCCAATACATTTTGATGCGCTCTAAATATCTGTCATCACTAATAATTCAATACAGTTTGATGCACTCTAAATATCTGTCATCACTAATAGTCCAATACAGTTATGTGCACTCTAAATATCTGTCATCACAAATAGTCCAATACATCTTGATGCGCTCTAAATATCTGTCATAACAAATAGTCAAATACATTTTGATGCGCTCTAAATATCTGCCATCACAAATAGTGAAATACAGTTTGACGCATCTTAAGTATCTGCCATCACAAATAGTCCAATACATTTTGATCCACTCTAAGTATCTGTCATCACAAATGTTTGACGCGTTGGTCTGTGTCAGAGCAAGGTACACCGGCATTTTATCAAATTCCTCAACGTCAAGGTCCTGTCGTTAGAAAATTGCGCCGTATGAATCAATATTAGCCAAAATAAAACATTGCATAACTGAGAACGAGGCCATGTGTTGAGGATGCCCTATACTTGTTAAGAGTTAGGCCTTACTTAATGAAAGATTGGGCGATGTCAGATTGTGCGAAAAATAATTTTTTTATTATTGGTAAGTCCTTGCCTCAATGAGTTAATGACCTTAGTCACAATTGTGACATTATTTACGGCAATGCCGCCCTACGCCAAAAAGAAGGTCACTGAGAACATTGACCTGCAGTTAGGTCTCTTCACAAAAATAAATAAAATTGTCTGCTCTGAACTGGTTAAATCCCGAAAGCAAGTCAAGATAGGTTACTTCGTAAATATTTCAAACCTTTTTAATTTTTTAGATATACAGATGATGTTTGCGCAGTGCTTCATAATTTATGTTCATTCCCCCAACCTTTACATGAAATATGTCTTCTTGCAGGAGGTCTGGGGCGCATAAAGCTATAAATAGAGCATATTAATATCTTTTATGTTGTGACAGGAACATAATGTATATATATATATATATATATATATATATATATTTATATGTTTTGTGACTGACATATAACATTTGGCACCGGCAGATTAACGCCAAATTGAGGCAAACAAAAATAATGATGCTTAACATTCTGTTCCGATAATTTCCCTTAATCATTTCGAATAATATTTTTGTCCATAGAATGAAATTCAATTAATAATTTATTTTCTCTGTTTACTATGTAATTCTTTTAATTCTCTCCTTTACTCTTTTTCACACTCGCGCACACCTTATTGCCACTGCACTTTGCAAATTCCATATATTCTGCAGACATGGACTCTAGAAAAAGGAGAATAAAGTGAAATCAACTAATATCTACCTTTTAAGGACAAATCAACTTCACAATGATTGCCAGAAGAGAGGATTTTATTCTTCTAGGACTTTCCATCGTTCTCTGTAGCATCACCAGAGTAATCACTAAAAAAACATATAATGTGATTCCGGGCGCAGATATCAGTAAAACAACAAATGCCACAAGAGCTGCCAATGTCATCGAGTCGACTCAACTGGCTGCCTCTGGAGCAGCTACAGAAACAACACAAGTAGTGGGTAGTGAATCTACACAAGTAGCAACTAGTGAAACTACAAAAGTATCAACTAGTGAACCCACACAAGTAGCAACTACTGAAACTACAAAAGTATCAACTAGTGAACCCACACAAGTAGCAACTACTGAAACTACACAAGTAGTAACTAGTAAAAGTAAAAAAGTATCAACTAGTGAAACTACACAAGTAGCAACTAGTAAACCTACACAAGTATCAACTAGTGAAACTACAGAAGTAGCAACTAGTGAACCCACACAAGTAGCAACTAGTGAAACTACACAAGTAGCAACTGGTGAACCTACACAGTTATCAACCAGTAAACTTACACAAGTACCAACTAGTGAACCTACACAAGTATCAACTAGTAAACCCACACAAGTAGCAACTAGTGAACCCACACAAGTAGCAACTAGTGAAACTACACAAGTAGCAACTGGTGAAACTACACAAGGAGCAACTAGTGAAACTACACAAGTAGCAACTAGTAAAAGTAAAAAAGTATCAACTAGTGAAACTTCACAAGTAGCAACTAATGAAACTACACAAATATCAACTAGTGAAACTACACCAGTAGCAACTAGTAAACCTACACAAGTAGCAACTAGTGAATGTACACAAGTAGTAACAAGTGAAACTACACAAGTAGCAACTAGTGAACCTACACAAGCAGCAATTCGTGACACTACTCACAAGTAGAACCTACACAATGCTAGAAAACCTACACAAGTAGCAACTAGTGAAACTACACAAGTATCAACTAGTGAAACTACACAAGTAGCAACTAGTAAACCCACACAAGTAGCAACTAGTGAAACTACACAAGTATCAACTAGTGAACCTACACAAGTAGCAACTAGTGAAACTACAAGGATAGCAACTAGTGAAACTACAGAAGTAGCAACTAGTAAACCCACACAAGTAGCAACTAGTAAAACTACACAAGTAGCAACTAGTAAACCTACACAAGTAGCAACTAGTGAAACTACACAAGTAGCAACTGGTGAAACTACACAACTATCAACTAGTGAACATACACAAGTATTAACTAGTGAAACTACACAAGTAGCAACTAGTAAAAAAGTATCAACTAGTGAAACTTCACAAGCAGCAACTAGTGAAACTACACAAATAACAACTAGTGAAACTACACCAGTAGCAACTAGTAAACCTACACAAGTAGTAACAAGTGAAATTACACAAGTAGCAACTAGTGAATGTACACAAGTAGTCAACAAGTGAAATTACACAAGTAGCAACTAGTGAATCTACACAAGTAGCAGCTAGTGACTCTACACAAGTAGCAACTAGTGAATTTACACAAGTAGCAATTCGTAACACTACTCAAGTAGCAACTAGTAAACCTACACAAGTATCAACTAGTGAAACTACACAATTATCAACAAGTGAAACTACACAAGTAGCAACTAGTAAACCTACACAAGTAGCAACTAGTGAAACTACACAAGTATCAACTAGTGAACCTACACAAGTTTCAACTAGTGAACCAGCACAAGTATCAACTAGTGAACCTACACAAGTAGCAACTAGTGAAACTATAAGGGTAGCAACTATTGAAACTACAGAAGTAGCAACTAGTAAACCCACACAAGTAGCAACTAGTAAAACTACACAAGTAGCAACTAGTGAACCTACACAAGTAGCACCTAGTGAAACTACAGAAGTAGCAACTGGTTATTCAACACAAGTAGCAACTAGTGAACATACACAAGTATTAACTAGTGAAACTACACAAGTAGCAACTAGTAAAAGTAAAAAAGTATCAACTAGTGAAACTTCACAAGCATCAACTAGTGAAACTACACAAATAGCAACTAGTGAAATTACACAAGTAGCAACTAGTCAAGCTACACAAGTAGCAACTAGTGAAATTACACAAGTAGTAATAAGTGAAACTACACAAGTAGCAACTAGTGAATCTACACAAGTAGCAACTAGTGAAACCTACACAAGTAGCAACTAGTGAAACTACACAAGTAGCAACTGGTGAAACTACACAACTATCAACTAGTGAAACTTCACTAGTAGCAACAAGTGAACCTACACAAGTAGCAACTAGTGAACCTACACAAGTATCAACTAATGAACCTACAGAAGTATCAACTAGTGAAACTACACAAGTAGAAACTAGTGAAACTACACAAGTATCAATTAGTAAAATTACACAAGTAGTAACTAGTAAACCTACTCAAGTAGCAACTAGTGAAACTACACAAGTATTAAGTAGTGAACCTACACAAGTATCATCTAGTGAACCTACACAAGTATCAACTAGTGAACCTACACAAGTATCAACTAGTGAGCCTGCGCAAGTAGCAACTAGTGAAACTACACAAGTAGCAACTAGTGAACCCACACAAGTAGCAACTAGTGAAACTAACCAAGTAGCAACTATTGACACTACACAAGTAGCAACTAGTGAACCTACACAAGTAGCAACTAGTGAACCTACACAAGTAGCAACTAGTAAACCTACACAAGTAGAAAATAGTGAACCTTCACAAGTAGCAATTAGTAAAACTACACAAGTAGCAACTAGTAAACCTACACAAGTAGCAACTAGTGAACCTACACAAGTAGCAATTAGTGAAACTATACATGTAGCAACTAGTGAACCTACACAAGTAGCAACTAGTGAACCTACACAAGTAGCAACTAGTGAACCTACACAAGTAGCAAGTAGTGAAACTACAGAAGTAGCAACTAGTAAACCTACACAAGTATCAAGTAGTGAACCTACACAAGTATTAAGTAGTGAACCTACACAAGTATCAAGTAGTGAACCTACACAGGTATCAACTACTGAACCTACACAAGTAGCAACTAGTAAACCTACACAAGTAGCAACTAGTGAACCTACACAAGTATCAACAAGTGAAACTACACAAGTAGCTACTAGTAAACCTATACAGGTAGCAACTAGTGAACGTAGACAAGTAGCAACTAGTGAACCTACACAAGTAGCAACTAGTGAAACTAAACAAGTAGAAGGTTCTGAAACAACACAGTCAGCATTTAAGGAAAGTACTTTCATAGAAAGTAGTAAGAACACCACCACAGAACGCCCTTATTCGGATGTTGATATCAACAATGTGAAGGCAGAAACTCCACGTTTTTATATTAAGCCAAGAGGTAAGAATTTGTAAACTGAATAGATCATAAATATTCGACATAATTCACATCCATTTTAAAAGCATAGCTTGATGAAATGAAAAAGAAATCGTTATCATCCTCATCATAATTTTAACCAGTAGCATAATTTGTTCTTGTCCTCATTATCATCATAATGGTCAACATGATCAACATCTTCATCGTTATTATCATCGTCATTATCTTCATCTTCATCATGATCATTATAACCAGTAGCATAGTTTTTTGTACTCCTCATTATCATCATAATGGTCAACATGTTCAACATCTTCATCGATATTATTATCATATTCATCATCATTATTATCATAGTCCTCATCATCATTATAACTAGGAGCACAATTTCTTCTTCTCCTCAATATCATCATCATCATCATCATCATCATCATCATCATTATCATAATTATCACTATCACCATCATCATCATGATCGTCATCACAAGCATCATCCTTCTTCTCCTCATTATCATCATCATCATCATCCTTATCACCATGATCATCATCGTCGTTATCACAAGCATCATATTCCTTCTCCTCATTATCATCCTTATTGTCACAATCATCATCATTATCATCATCATCGTCATCACAAGCATCTACTTCCTTCTCCTCATTATCATCATCATCATCATCATCATCATCATCATTATTGTCACCACCATTATAATCATCATCATCACCATCGTCATCACAAGCATCATCCTCCTTCTACTCATTATCATCATCATCATCATCATCATCATCATCATCATCATCATCATCATCATCATTATCACCATGATCATCATCGTCGTTATCACAAGCATCATATTCCTTCTCCTCATTATCATCCTTATTGTCACAATCATCAACATTATCATCATCATCGTCATCACAAGCATCTACTTGCTTCTACTCATTATCATCACCATCATCATTATCACCATGATCATCATCATATTCGTCATCACAAGCATCACTCTCCTTCTCCTCATTATCATTATCATCATCGTCATCACAAGCATCATCCTCTTTCTCCTTATCATCATCATCATCATCATCATCATCCTCACCATCGTAATCACAAGCATCATCCTCTCTCCCGAATATCATCATCATAAACATTATCCTCATCCCCATCACTTTAACATTTAATTCCCAGCCATCCAACGCCGCTATTTATCATATGTATATGAATAGGCGATTCTCTTCTCCATGATTGTACAGTATCATACCTTGGTTCTACTATCTCGATTACCCCACCGCTCCCCACCTCATTTCCCTGGCCTTATGGGATCGATAAAAGAAAAGGTAAAACAGCATTAATGCAGGCTTGCGGAATTATTACTCCTGTGTATTAAATTTATTTAATATTCGATAATTTGTTTAACCGGCATATCGTTTTCTTTCTCAGAAAAACGAACCTTCTTTCCCACTGAACTATAAAACGTGGAAACACATTGTTTTGAAATCTAAATTAGGTCATCAATAAATGTCTCGAGACGAATGCCAATAAGTCGAATACTGGAAGTTCCAATTTGAAAAAGAAATAGATTTAGTATTTAAAAAACAAATGAGAATGACGTATTTCGTCATACAGTTCTGATAAACCACTGCAGATTCTACTACTGAGACGCATAGGAAATTAATAGTGCTCGAGTTATGAAAACATTTTATGTGATGTGAGTGGCAAGCGGCCCATTTGGACTGGGTGCTGAATAAATACTTTTGTAGCTGGTAAACTTTTATAAACTTTGGAAACATAGTAAGATCTTTGTAGGTAAGCCACAAACCGCTTGTTTCTTGCTTAAGACAAAGATGCCGATGATTGATAACGCCATCTTAAAGAAAGTCAACGCTCAGAAAGGTTGGTTCAGAACCTGACCACAGTTGCTAGGAAGCCATATATTTCTGATAGTGTTCGGCATGAACTACTCCAGCAAGGATATTTCCCACCTTGACGTGATGTCGAAGCGAATATTACTCATGCAGATAAACGTACAACCCGTGTGCTTGCAAATTGAAATTCTTGACGTGTTTTGAAAACTCTGACTCGTATCATAATCAACCGTCTTCTATAATTTTTTGACCATTTAAGGATTAGAGCTAACGCCCAACTTACAAGATAACTCTAGGAGGATGGCAGATAAGAGAACCAACAAGTACACCATTCACAGCCAGGGTGGGATCAGTCGGGTATTAACTATTTACAATGCAGGTTATCAGCCGCTTGCGAGTGGAGTTTGGCCGTCGGAGCCACTCCTTTTTAACAATGTAAGCTCAGAGCGGCTCTTGTCCATCCTCTGGAGAGGTCGATCATGTGGTGGTGGAGACTTGATAGAGATAGGCAGGTGTGCCATCTTTGATCTCTACTGTTGGAGATACGAGAAGCTGGAGAACCAAAGATACACACATGCTTTACTTTCCTGGAAAGACCCTGTATAAACTCATGATAAGAGGCAATTTTTCAACTTGCAAATCCGTAGTTTTTTCGGCGTCCCAGATTACGTGTCTAGCATAATGTCTAATCTGTTCCTTAATTTTTTAAAATAGTTTTTACCAATAGTTTTGATCATTGTTTGTCATTTTTTTTTTTGCAACTGTCTCAATAAATCTCTCCCGAAAACATGGCTTTTGAAAAGAGCCTATTAATTTACTGCACGTTATTGGTGTGTTTTGCGTCCGTAGATCTGTACTTCCTAGTAATACCACACTGACCAAAGAATTATAGTCCAAAAAGCAAGAGAGCCCAGAACTCCCTCTAGTGCAGGCGAAGGGGTCTAAAACAAGAACAAGCCCAGCAACATTATCGACAAGTCAATAGTTCACAGATTACTAGAGTCGGGGTTTTATATAAGCCACGTTACAGCTGGCATAACCCCACTACACAAGGGATTAGCTTTGAAATGTTTCGCACAGCAACACAATCAACATACTAACACACACATTTCTAAATAATGTGTTTTCTGTGTTAGAGATCTCCGTAAAGGTTACCTGCTAACTACTTCATAGATTCCCGGAGTCTGTTTCTCTCTACAAGCAATGTTGCTATTTCATAGACATCAGCAACTGTGAGCAGGAAAAAAAGTTTTATTTTTGAACCATGCGCGCACAGTAGCCAGAATTCGGTTTTACTTCGGCCTTCGACTCTTCCGAACCGTTTTCGAATCCAAGTAGTAGCCACGAAGTGTAGGAATTGCTTGTGGGTGTGTCACTAACGCATCAACTCTAAAAGTAATGGGAAAGTAGTTTGGAACCGTGCCTCAGTTTTTTTTTTCTTTGTCATTGTTCTGGGACAGAGGGCTGCTGTCGATAGATGAATAAAATTGTATTTTTTCTTTTGTTTAACAGAAATAAGCAATAGGGTTGGGAGAAATTACAGAAAACTATCTTTGACCATGTAAATTATTGAAAGAAATCAAGAAATATTTTCAAAATAAAAATGCGTGCAGATTGACCTCCTTATCGACTCGCAACTTTGGGGAAAAAAAAACAGGAAAAAAATGAACAAGCAAAGAAAGCAGAAGCCACATAGAAACAAAATAAAACAAAACAATCACCCCAAAAACAACAGGATATGCTAGAATCAAAAGGCCTTGAATAAAGTATTTCGTTTTTATCTGATAACGCTATTTTGAACTCTGGACATATGCGACTGGACTTCAAAAAAGGTTCAGATGTAAAGTTCAGTCCATGCCATTGGCAGGTTGCATGTTGCTTGCTGCAGGTTGTATCTGTTCGGTTGCGAGGTTTTTGTTTCCGATTGCCACAACGGACTGCAATGATCTTGTTTACTATGCTACAACCTGTTTGTTAATCTTAGCATCAATAACAAAGTGAAGTCCCGTAAGGAAGCCACCGACTCCACTCTATACATGACTACCTCGATTTCCCTTTTCTCTGTCTTATGAATTCTTCTTTTCTGCGGATACCTCTCTACTTGTATAATATAATGATAAGCAGTGGCCTGTCTTATTCCTCACTATATCTCTGGTCTTTTGAACTAATATAATTATAACACCCTTCATCGGTCTCTTTCACACCATTAGTCTTATCTTTCACAGGATCTCGCATCGACTCTTTTTTCTTGAATAATGCATGAATCCTAAGGAACGAGATTTGACACCTCTGTTTAACAAAACACTTATTAACATAGAATGGTTTCTTTACAACATTTCTTGAGTTACTTCCTCACAGTCCAATAAAATTATTTATCTTAGCCCACATATCTGTCTCGCTCTGTCTTGTTCTCTGCCTCTCTGTCTTCCACACTTTTTATTTTATTTCCGTGAATTCGTTCTGCTCTAAAGACAGTCATTACAGTAAGAATATTGAAGGCTTGCCAGGTCTTTTAAATTATGTTCCTCTTCTGCCAAGAATCAGAATAAATCAAATCCTTAGCTGTGAGGAACAGAACAGGACAAAGCAACAAGATTCATTTCGTCAGACCTCTTCATCTCTCCATCTACCTCAAACAGCCTAATGCTGAGATACATACAATGCCAAAATGTTTGGAAATTGTACTGTATTTCTTCAGTAAAATATTTCAAAGCGTATTTTTTAAACAAATATTTGGTAATCTTACTCCTTCATCTAAAACTTCTATATGTCTTGAAAAACACAATAGCTTGATTTGATATGTTTAACCACACAGGCATTAATTATGAGAGAGTCGTATTTTGTAAATTTTTACAGATTTTATTGCTGTAACTCTAAGGGGAAAAGTCAAGAATGAGAGAGAGAAAGGTGGAGAGAGAGACAGAGACACACACAGAACGAGAGGGAGGAAGATAGAGAGAGAGAAAGAGAGAGACAGAGAGAGAGAGAGGGAGAAATGGAAAGAGAGAAAAAGAGAGAGAGACAGACAGAAAGAGAAAGAGAGAGAAAAGTAGAGAGAAAGAGATGGTGATTGTAGCATAGGTTTATCATAAATACCTACCTGATATTGACAATAATAAAATAGCCCCATGTCATGGAGGTAACACGACACCTGATTAAGGAATGCAGAATTTGTGAAATTTTTTTTGTGTGTATAATCGGCTTCGAAGCTTAAGATTTTTGTAGGGTGCCAGCAAGAGGTCCTTTAGTCTCAGGAGCTTTTCCGTATTGAGCGCTTGGTCTCCCTTTTCAGATAAGAAGACGATAACATGAACATTCGGTGATAAAAGTGAAGTGGCTTGCTGTTGTTTCCCAGAACCCACGGCCATATCCTTTATACCTGTCAAGTATTAAAAAAGTGCATACTTTGATCTGTTGTGCTTAATTGTTTGCTTGAAACAAACGGCCGTCCTTCTCTACCAACCCACAAGCTAGCACTACCGTTGCTATTCTGTTTTAAACTTGGGTAGAGTGAAATTTTATCAAACATTTGGTCACTCATGATTAAGAGCCATCCTTATAGCAAAACTGTCTCAGACACTGCATTAAGGACATACCTAGGCCTAGTTCCACCCAACTTTAGTGCACGCTCCCTCACACTCTCACTCTCTTTATCTCACTCTCTCTCTCTCTCTCTTTCTCTTTACCTCACTCTCTCTGTTTCTCTCTCTCTCTCTCTCTCTCTCTCTCTCTCTCTCTCTCTCTCTCTCTCTCTCTCTTTATCTCCTTGTGTGTCTCCCTGTCCATACGATTATCTGACACTCATTGTCTCGATCTCTGACATTATATAAGATCGTGAAACTAGACAGCTTTTTTCGTCAATCCCTGGTGACGTGCCGGAGTAAAACACCAACTGGCTTGTGCTGATACGGACGATCTGACTCTACAGCCATAGTGACAGGTACGTAATTGGAATTTCTCTAAGTTTATATTCTCCTATAATAAGAATGATAAATATGCATTTTTCATGAAGGTATAAAATGCGAGAGTAAAACACATTGCTTTAGAAATTGAAATTCTTCTCAACAGAAACAGCGACAGCAACATCAATGCTCATTAAAAAATAATAAAAATATTAAATCGAATGAGATAGAAGATTTTTTTTAATCTGGAGCTTTAAACCAAATAATTTAGAATATGATGGTCTATGGTTTTATAGTGTGAATAAGCTTACACTGTTCTTTGAAATTATTATTTGGAAAGTTAAAAAAAAAAACCAACATATCAGTTTCAATCTGCACTTTTAAAAGAAATTCGAATGATTAGACCATATGTCATCTGACGAAAGATTGTGACAAAAAAAACTACACTTAAAAAATACAACAGTTGTGATGATAAAAACAAATTTTACCTTTTTCCTGAAAACTGCTAACTTGATATAGTCCTTTGTATTTTATCTTGAAGATACAAAAACGTTTTTTATATTGAGATATTAGAGTCAATAGATTACAGAAATTTCAGGACGTCAGTATTTCCAAATGCTTCTAAGAAAAGAGGTTGCACGAGGTTCATGTTTGAGAGTAGGAACTAAAAACATTGGCTCCACGTCATTAAAAAAAAACGGAACTTCTAGTGGCAGGGAAAAGTATTCAGCAGTATGAGAAGAATGTAAACAAACAACGTGTGAAGACTAACGATGTAAGAAACACTGTTCCACTGCACAAGAAATGAATTGGACACGCTCTCTACGAAACATAACAAATTTGTCATCGCTACGTAGAAAGATGTCCTATAAACCGGACATGGTGCTCATTCAACGTACTGAGTGATATGAAGTACCATAATCAGTCTTTAGACATTTTTACATGGTTTTAAGTGGTCATGGATAAAAATAATGGTGATCTGTTTCTTAAAAATTAATGATTGTAGCTATCTCTAGTATCGTGGTCTTATAGCAGTTGCTTGACAATCGGGTTAAGCTCAAATCCTGGATCGGTTAGATTGAATACTAGGAAAAAGGTTATATTTCCTTACCTCATTCACGTGTTGAAAACATGGCTATCAACTGAGCAAGGTCCTGTCAATAAACTACATTGATCCGCTGTTCGTGATAGCTGCAGCTCTGTTTGTTCATAAACGTATCTAGGTCGGTTATGGTCTGTCAAGGAACCTTTAACAAGCGCTTTGAGATTTCTACTGGTAAATGCCTAAATCTAAACAGATTTTTTTTCCCTGATAAAAATGGACTACCATCATTTTTACATTATCTATCTATAAATTCTTGTCCTTTTCAGATCTGCTAGGCACACCTAGCGGCCTGTGATAATATCCAGTGAACAACCCTAGAAGGACCATGAAGTTCAGTTTAGCGCTCTTAACTCTTTGTGCCGCATCGGTGTTACATGCTAACCAAGGAGAAAATGGAAACAATGTCATCAACTGCAGGCATCAGAATGGAGCTAAAGAACATTCAAAAATTGCCGTAGGAAACCTAAACAACTGCAAAAACGGTTTTCTTAATGATGCAAGTGGAAATCTAAACAATTCCAATGAGGGTTATCTAAATGATACAAGTGGAAACCTAAACAACTCCAATAAGGATTTTCTTAATTATGCAAGTGGAAACCTAACCACCTCCAATAACGGTTTTCTGAATGATACAAGTGAAAACCCAAACAACTCTAAGAACGGCTGTCTAAATGGTACAAGTGGAAATCTGAACAACTCTAAGAACGGTCTTCTTAATGATACAGGTGGAAACCTAAATTACTCCAATAGCAGTTTTCTTAATGATACAAGTGGAAACCTAAAGAACTCTAATAACGGTTTTCTTAATGATACGAGAGGAAACTGGAACAACTCTAAAGACGGTCTTCTTAATGATACAGGTGGAAACCTAAACAAATCTAAGAACGGTTTTCTTAATGGTACAAGTGGAAATCTAAACAACTCCAATAGCAGTTTTCTTAATGATACAAGTGGAAACCTAAACAACTCTAATAACGGTTTTATTAATGATACAAGTGGGAACCTAAACAACTCCAATAACGGCTATCTTAATGATACAAGTGGAAACCTAAACAACTCCAATAACGGTTTTCTTAATGATACAAAAGGAAACCTAAACAACTCCAATAACGGTTATCTTAATGATACAAGTGGAAACCTAAACAACTCCAATAACGGTTTTCTTAATGATACAAGTGGAAACCTAAACAACTCTAAGAACGAATTTCCTAATGATACAAGTGGAAACCTAAACAACTCCGATAACGGTTTTCTTAATGATACAAGTGGAAACCTAAACAACTCCAATAACGGCTATCTTAATGATACAAGTGGAAACCTAAACAACTCCAATAACGGGTTTCTTAATGATGCAAGTGGAAACCTAAACAACTCCAATAACGGTTTTCTTAATGATGCAAGTGGAAACCTAAACAACGTCAGTATTGATTTTCTTAATGATACGAGAGGAAACTTGAAAAACATTAAGAACGGTCTTCTTAATTACACAGGTGGAAATCTAAACAACTCTAATAACGGTTTTCTTAATGATACAAGTGGAAACCGAAACAACTCTAAGAACGAATTTCCTAATGATACAAGTGGAAACCTAAACAACTCCAATAGCGGTTTTCTTAATGGTACAAGTGGAAACCTGAACAAGTCTTATAACGGTTTTCTTAATGATACAAGTGGAAACCTAAACAACTCCAAGAACGTATTTCCTAGTGATACAAGTGGAAACCTGAACAACTCTTATAACGGTTTTCTTTATGATACAAGAGGAAACTGTAACAACTCTAATAACGGTTTTCTTAATGATACAAGTGGAAACCTGAACAACTCTTATAACGGTTTTCTTTTTGATACAAGAGGAAACTGGAACAACTCCAATAACGGTTTTCTTAAAAATACAAAAGGAAATCTAAACAAGTCTAAGAGCAATTTTCTTAATGATACAAGTGAAAACCCGAATAACTCTATTAACGGTTTTCTTTATGATACAAGTGGAAACTTGAACATCTCTAAGAACGTTCTTCTTAATGATACAGGTGGAAACCTAAACAACTCCAATAACGGTTTTCTTAATGATACAAGTGAAAACCTCAACAACTCCAATAATGGTTTTCTTAATGATACGAGTGGAAACCTAAGCAACTCAAATAGCGGTTTTCTTAATGATACAAGTGGAAACCTAAACAACCCCAATAACAGTTTTCTTAATGATACAAGTGGAAACCAGAACAACTCTTTTAACGGTTTTCTTGATGATAAAAGTGGAAACCTAAACATCTCCAATAATGGTTTTCTTAATGATACAAGTGGAAACCCGAACAAGTCTAAGAGCGTTCTTCTTAATGATACAAGTGGAAACCTGAACATATCTAATAACGGTTTTCTTAATGATACAAGTGAAAACCTCAACAACTCCAATCATGGTTTTCTTAATGATACAAGTGGAAACCTAAACAACTCCAAAAGCGGTTTTCTTAATGATAGAAGTGGAAACCTGAACAACTCCAATAACGGTTTTCTTAATGATACAAGTGGAAACCTAAACAACTCCAATAACGGTTTTCTTAATGATACAAGTGGAAACCTAAACAACTCCAATAACGGTTTTCTTAATGATACAAGTGGAAACCTAAACAACTCCAATAACGGTTTTCTTAATGATACAAGTGGAAACCTAAACAACTCCAATAATGTTTTTCTTAATGATGCGAGTGGAAACCTAAACAACTCCAATAGGGGTTTTCTTAATGACACAAGTGAAAACCTCAACAACTCCAATAACGGTTTTCTTAATGATACAAGTGGAGACTTGAACAACTCCAAGAACGGTCTTCTTAATGATACAAGTGGAAACCTAAACAACTCTATTAACGGTCTTCTTAATAATACAAGTGGAAACCTAAACAACTCTTATAACGGTTTTCTTAATGATACAAGTGGAAACCTAAACAACTCTAAGAACGAATTTCCTAATGATACAAGTGGAAACCTAAATAACTCCAATAACGGTTTTCTTAATGATACAAGAAGAAACTTGAACAACTCTAAGAACGATCTTCTTAATGATACAAGTGGAAACCTAAACAACTCTCATAACGGTTTTCTTAATGATACAGGTGGAAACCTAAACATTTCCAATAACGGTTTTCTTAATGATACAAGTGGAAACCCAAACAACTCCAATAGCGGTTTTCTTAATAATACAAGTGAAAACCTAAACAACGCCAGTTTTGGTTTTCTTAATGATCCGAGAGGAAACCTGAACAACTCTAAGAACGGTCTTCTGAATGATACTGCTGGAAACCAAAACAACTCCAATAACGGTCTTCTTAATGATACAGGTCGAAACCTAAAGAATTCCTCTATCGGTTTCTCCAATGCCACCTATGTTAACTCGAATAACACAAAGAAGGAAGATTCTATTGATGATTTAAATGAGGTAATCACTGAAGCACCGATT
Organism: Elysia crispata; assembly: GCA_033675545.1. Lineage (NCBI taxonomy): Eukaryota > Metazoa > Mollusca > Gastropoda > Plakobranchidae > Elysia > Elysia crispata. The sequence goes on along the minus strand of JAWDGP010000122.1, from coordinate 26,325 downwards.
GAGAAGATCAAGGAAAAACCGAACAATGACAACAATCTAAACCCTGGACGTTTTTACATTGTATCAAAAGGTAAATTTGATTTGTTTTATTGTTTTCATTATTTTCTTTTTTATCTGCACATTATACGCGGCAACAAATTTTGCCAGTGCCCTATTTAATAAGTTAACCTGCATTTTTAGATCTGCGACTTTTAAAATTCCAGTCTTTGGAAAATTACGTGAGGCAGCTGTAGTTCCATCTTACTTCATCATTCACTATCAATGATCATCGAAGCAGAATCCTGTCAGCTCAAAGAGTAAAAGTCAAAAACCACATTGACGAATTTTTTTCATCAAGTAAAGAAAGTATCGATAATAACAGATCAACCAATCAATTGTCAGTTATTCAGTAGACTTGACAAAGTCAATGTTAATAACATGCTAGTTTCGCTTAACAGCGAAATGCAAGGTATCGTCTGAAAGGAGACGGCGTTGTGTTGAGTGCTCCGCCTCACAGTGTATTGACACGTTTATATTAATGTTTCTAGAGATATACACCGCTCGAAATCAATATTAGTCTTTAAAGCAACAGGAAATACAATTGCGGCTCTTTTATGTTAGGTATTGACCGTTTGCGGCTGATATTTAGATTTTTTGTGTTACATTATCATCTAGTTTTTAACGATAACCTGACTGTCCCGTGCTGAAGGCAGGATTCCAAATTTCCAGCTGCTGTAGCTGTTGTCGTCACACTGATGTGGTAACCGTCACCCGAGTAATACACTCCGAATCCTGGCTGTAGGTCAGGAGAAACTAGGTATTTATTTATTATCACTAACGCGCTATTGTTTGTCCAGCACCATCTCCACAATGTTGATAGAATCAGCAAGTTTAGTATCTCTCTCTCTCTCTCTCTCTCTCTCTCTCTCTCTCTCTCTCTCTCTCTCTCTCTCTCTCTCTCTCTCTCTCTCTCTCTCTCTCTCTCTCTCTCTCTCTCTCTCTCTCTCTCTGCCTTTCTGTCGGCCTGGTCTGCTTGACTATTTTTTTTCTTTTATTCGAAATTTCAATTCCGTCGAAAATCCTTGTTTTCATTTTTGGTCCACAACGTACTTATATCATATTCTTCAAAATAAATATCTTTCAAACTGCATCTGACCATAACTAATGCCTGCATATTTCTAGATCAGATCAAAGAAACTGTAATATCATTGTAACCTCACCAATCACGACAACGTTAGGGCTACGGTTAAGCTTGGAGCTGGGACGGACAATGAAGGTTCAATCCAACCGCCAGATAATAAAAGCGAGGAGTAATGCTTCGGGTCACATCCCTAGCCGTGTCCGCCCAGCGCTCTATCGACTGGGTCATATGGCGCTCCCTGGACAGGGCGCGGTAACCGTCTGTCTGTAGAGTCTGTGTACCATCGCTAGCCCGGCCTGGTACCATCATCTGACCTCTTGGATCGTCACACTCTTCCTGGAGAAAAACCGCGAACAGTTTAGAAAATCGTCTCAGTATCACTATGTGGAGCCTGATATCTAAAGATTAACTGCTTGCATGGGAAATTTCATCCTCAATAGTGTAACGCCAAGAGGCTTGTTGTTTGTATTGTCTTTTTTCTTCTGGTTCTGGATAAACATTTAGCACTTCATGATCTTTTCTCTATCAGTTAGCTGGAAGAGAGAGAGAGAGAGAGAGAGAGAGAGAGAGAGAGAGAGAGAGAGAAAGAGAGAAATATAGAGAGACAGAGACAGAGACAGAGAGAGAAATAGAGGAAAAAGATGAAAAAGAGAGAAGAAAACAGATTGAAAGAGAGAGAGAGAGAGACACAGAGAGGGAGACAGAGAGAGAGAGAGAGAGAGAGAGAGACAGAGACAGAGAAAGAGAGGAAAAAGATGAAAAAGAGAGAAGAAAACAGATTGAAAGAGAGAGAGAGACAGAGAGAGAGAGAGAGAGAGAGAGAGAGAGAGAGAGACAGACAGACAGACAGACAGACAGAGAGACAGAGACACAGAGACAGAGACAGAGAGACAGAGACAGCGAGAGAGAAAGAGAGGAAAAAGATGAAAAAGAGAGAAGAAAACAGATTGAAAGAGAGAGAGAGAGAGAGAGAGAGAGAGAGAGAGAGAGAGAGAGAGAGAGAGAGAGAGAGAGAGAGAGAGAGAGAGAGAGAGAGAGAGAGACTGAGCAGAAATTTAGAAAGAAGAGGACTGATTCAAAGATAAGGGGGATAAAGATAGAGAGCAGGTGGAGGGTGAAATAAAAATAAGAGACAGATATTCAAAGGAGAAAGATAGAGAAAAAGAAAGATAGACAGAGAGAGAGAGAGAGAGAGAGAGAGAGAGAGAGAGAGAAAGAGTGAGAAAGATAAAGAGAGAGAGAGGGAGGGAAGGAGATGATGATCTTATTTCGAATCGACCCTTGTTCCTCCGAGAAACATCTAAAGTCTATAATAGAAGCTTCATTTCAACTGGATCTAGATTGTTGAGGAAGAATGTAGTCGGTCAGATAGCTCACATCGTCTTCTCAGAATGTAACACTCTGCTCAGATCCAATCAGCGTTACGGCCACAGTAACATCAAAAGTGTTTGCGGTTTCTCTTAATTCTAAGAATTGTAAAGCAAATAAATAACGCAGTAAGACATGAATTTGATAAGATCCAGGAAAAGCCCAACTATATCATGATCGGCTCTCATCGACTCAGCATGAAGAGTTCTCTTCAAGGACACAGTACCCTCTTTAACTCTTGACTAATGGCCTCTTGTGAAATTTGAAAGTGTAACCCTCAGTTTAATTTTATAATTTCACATCGAAGCCACCTAGCCGATCCGAAACGGGTGCTTTAACTGGAGCGTCACCAAAACCGATGCTTTTTTTTTCTATTCCAGATGAAATCACTGTGGAGGTCAAGTCCAAGCTGAAGATCGAACAAGTTGAGTTTGATCAGCAACTCAAGAATCCGGGATCGGAGATGTTCCGTAAAAAGCAGAAATGCTATGAAGACAAGGTTAGTTTTATATTGAAAGAGTTAGAAATATTACGTTGTTACGGCCTGGCATTCCGGCATTGTTTTACATGAGGGAAAAGCAATATGTTTCAGTTATATACAATGTTGTGTTTGTTGTTGTTGTTGTTATTGTTGTTGTTGTTGTTGTTGTTATTACTATATACTCTCGTTCAATTAATTAGTTATGCATTATATTTTCTGATTCTTCAAAGATAGCCTGCAAAGCAAAGAAGTTTATGAAAAAAAAAAATAGAAAGCTATGGAGAGGTCAACAAGCTACAAACATAGCTGCGAGTAAGGAAGTAAAAGTGGCACATCTGTAGAGAAACAAAGCTAGCGAGACAGATTAAAGCAGTGGAATTATTTTCAGTTCTGTAAATGTTATGTTTTTCTTCTTCTAGCCTCTTCATGTTCTTGGTTATAGATGATAGCGGAGACATAGCTGCAGATACCGTACAGACTAAACCAGATTAACAGAACATGGGTCTCATTCAACTATACAATCAGGATAAAGCCTGAAAAGATGAAAAAATTGGAATCAGAAGTTTTTATAGTTAGTGTCATTTATTGTTACTTGTTTTGTAACCGGACGAGTTGTGATTGTCCTTCTGCTTTTTTTTTTCAGCTGAAAGAAGCTTATGAGAAGCTTCCGAATTTTGATAAAGTGACAGTTGATTCTTTTAGGCATAGGTAAGAGGCGTTGAATGTTGTTGTGCTTTATGTGTTTTTATGCAGTTCTTTTTTTAGACTAAATACTTTCATCTTGTACTTTTTGTCGAGGATAGGCTGGCTGATGAGAACAAGCATGAGAATAATAATGATGATATAATGAAGAAAAGGCAATGCCAATGATATTATTAAGGCGGTATTAAAATATCACTGATAAAAACGTGTTTTTTTTTCTCTCTTACATTGTATGACTGAACCACTCCACACTTTTCCAACTCACAACGGAGCATTATTTACGAAGAAGCAAGTATTTAATTCAACCAGGCTGCGGGTTCCAGCCGATATGTCCGCATGGTGTGGGCGAGGTGATTTGACGCAACGCTTCGAGCTTAGCACCGCACACTGCTGACCTAACTGTCTAACCTCAGGCCCCCTAGTCTGATCTGAGAGCGGAGCATCTTAGCACCGCACACTGCTGACCTAACTGTCTAACCTCAGACCCCCTAGTCTGATCTGAGAGCGGAGCATCTTAGCACCGCACACTGCTGACCTAACTGTCTAACCTCAGGCCCCCTAGTCTGATCTGAGAGCGGAGCATCTTAGCACCGCACACTGCTGACCTAACTGTCTAACCTCAGGCCCCCTAGTCTGATCTGAGAGCGGAGCATCTTAGCACCGCACACTGCTGACCTAACTGTCTAACCTCAGGCCCCCTAGTCTGATCTGAGAGCGGAGCATCTGCCTGCTTGTGAAATAGGTCTAAGTCTAAAAAAGCAGGAAAAAAAAGAAAAGAAAAAGAGCAACAAATTTTTTTCGGAGCGATGGACAAACAGCCCGGCAACAAGTCGGTGATTTTGAGGGCCTGTGGTAGTAATTTAAACGCATATTTCTCAGACCCGGCATGGTATTTATATCCGTATGAATCTTACACATCTTCGTAGTGGTATGTCTTTGTTTTTGTGATAAACTTAGAATATCGTAAAACTCCACAGAAACGGTAGTTTGATCGTAGACTACACCGTCTCCTTTGACCTTGCTAAAGGCAACACACAGCTGGAAGTGAACAACCGAACATCGATGCAGGACGAGATAGTGGAGGCTCTGATGAATATTACAGACGTTAATAAAGAAGAGTTGAAAAAAGACGTAAAAATCTTGGGTAAGGATCTCAGCAAAAGTGTTCATTTGAAAATGGCAGCTTAAAATAAGGCGTTAATTACACCTACTTCTGTGCATTGTTCTTACAAAACATGTGACTGGAAAACTCCTTTTGATTCGATTGTTTTGAGAATATTCTGGGTTCGGTGTAAACATAAAAAAGAAATTTAGTTTTGTCGTCTGTCGTGAACATCAAGTAGAGATAAATTGATACGATATGCAAAATTTTGCTCATTTTTCAGATAATTTTGAAAAAGAAAAAAAAATTTTAAATCTAAAAGAAAAAGAGAAAAAATGTTTTCGGAATTATTATAAGTAAAACATTTAGCCTTACAGTTTAGTAGCAGTAGCGCAGTAGCAGTAGTAATAGTAGTAGTGGTGGTGGTATTGGTGATGGTAGTAGTAGTAGTAGTAGTAGTAGTAGTAGTAGTAGTAGTAGTAGTAGTAGTAGTAGTAGTAGTAGTTATAGTAGTAGTAGTAGTAGTAGTAGTAGTAGTAGTAGTAGTAGTAGTAGTAGTAGTAGTAGTAGTAGTAGTAGTAGTAGTAGTAGTAGTAGTAGTAGTAGTAGTAGTAGTAGTAGTAGTAGTAGTAGTAGTAGTAGTAGTAGTAGTAGTAGTAAAGTAGTAGTAGTGGTAGTGGTAGTAGTAGTAGTAGTAGTAGTAGTAGTAGTAGTAGTAGTAGTAGTAGTAGTAGTAGTAGTAGTAGTAGTAGTAGTAGTAGTAGTAGTAGTAGTAGTAGTAGTAGTAGTAGTAGTATTTAAAGAAACAATTATAATAATAGTTGTAGTAATTAAATGCGATAATACTAGATTTCTCTTAGTACTCAGTAAGTTGTATGATTAAAAAACCTGGGAAAAGTGCCAAAAAAGGTCTCTTGCATACTTGTCGCTACTACTTTTTTCATTGAAATGGAAGGTATTTTGCGTCAGTGGTTGAAGATCGTGAGGATAGGATTAGATCTTTGCTTTTCCCTTCTTCAGTTTCAGATCTTGAGGAAAAAATCACAAATCCGTGCGTCATGCCCGACGTGTGTGACAAGTCGGACGTGTGTAACATCACAGAAGATAATAATGTGAAATGCACTGACAAGTGCGAAGCCAAAGACCCGGATTGTCAGAACGATGGACATTGTGTGATAGAGGATGATGAGCCAGTGTGTAGGTGAGTTCCATCTATAGACATTGTGTGATAGAGGGTGATGAGCCAGTGTGTAGGTGAGTTCCATCTATAGACACTGTGTGATAGAGGATGATGAGCCAGTGTGTAGGTGAGTTCCATCTATAGACACTGTGTGATAGAGGATGATGAGCCAGTGTGTAGGTGAGTTCCATCTATAGACACTGTGTGATAGAGGATGATGAGTCACGGTGTAGGTGAGTCCCATCTTTAGACACGGTGTGATAGAGGATGATGAGTCACGGTGTAGGTGAGTTCCATCTTTAGACACTGTGTGATAGAGGATGATGAGTCACGGTGTAGGTGAGTCCCATCTTTAGACACTGTGTGATAGAGGATGATGAGTCACGGTGTAGGTGAGTCCCATCTTTAGACAATTTGTATGAGAGGAGGATGAACCAATGAGTTGGTAAATCCCATCTATAGGCACTTTATGATAGAGAGTGATGAGCCAGTGTGTAGGTGAGTTCCATCTATAGACACTGTGTGATAGAGGATGATGAACCAGTGTGTAGGTGAGTTCCATGATTCTGTGTGATATAGGAGGATGAGCCAGTGTGTAGGTGGTTTCCATCTATAGACAATGTGTGATAGAGGATGATGAGTTAGTGTGTAGGTGAGTTCCATCTATAGAGACTGTGTGATAGAGGATGATGAGCCAGTGTGTGTGTGTAGGTGAGTTCCATCTATAGACACGGTGTGATAAAGAATGATGAATCAGCGTGTAAATGAATTCTATGATTCTATAGGCACTGTGTGATAGAGTAGTATGAGCCAGTGTCTAGTTGAGTTTCATCTATAGACACGGTGTGATAGAGGATGATGAAGCAGTGTATACGTGAGTTCCATGATTCTATAGACACTGTGTGATAGAGGATGATGAGCCAGTGTGTAGGTGAGTCCCATCTATAGAGACTGTGTGATAGAGGATGATGAGCCAGTGTGTAGGTGAGTCCCATCTATAGAGACTGTGTGATAGAGGATGATGAGCCAGTGTGTAGGTGAGTTCCATCTATAGACACTGTGTGATAGAGGATGATGAGCCAGTGTGTAGGTGAGTTCCATCTATAGACACTGTGTGATAGAGGATGATGAGCCAGTGTGTAGGTGAGTTCCATCTATAGACACTGTGTGATAGAGGATGATGAGCCAGTGTGTAGGTGAGTTCCATCTATAGACATTGTGTGATAGAGGGTGATGAGCCAGTGTGTAGGTGAGTTCCATCTATAGACACTGTGTGATAGAGGATGATGAACCAGTGTGTAGGTGAGTTCCATCTATAGACACTTTGTGGTAGAGGGTGATGAACCACTATGTAGATGAATTCCATCTACATACACGATGTGATAGAGGATAATGAACTAGTTTGTAGGTGAGTTCCATGATTCTATAGCCACTGTGTGATAGAGAAGGATGAGCCAGTGTGTAGGTGATTTCCATCTTTAGACACGGTGTGATAGAGGATGATGAATTTGTGTGTATGTGAGTTCCATCTATAGCCACTGTGTGATAGAGAAGGATGAGCCAGTGTGTAGGTGATTTCCATCTTTAGACACGGTGTGATAGAGGATGATGAATTTGTGTGTATGTGAGTTCCATCTATACACATTTTGTGATAGAGGATGAAGAGCCAGTGTGATGTGTGTGACAGAAGATGATGAGCCAGTGTGTAAGTGAGTTCCATTTATAGACAATGTGTGATAGAAAAGGATATACTTATCTGTTGGTACCAACAAGTTCATAAGTGATACCAAATGCTTGATCCTAAAGTCTAAAGTTTCTAATGGACCTTTTCTGATCATCATTTAGTTTTGTTAAGTTTATACAATGCTTAGTAATGGGCAAAAAGAAGTAGTAATATTATTTTCCAAATAAATTTTCTCCTTCTATGCTAAAGCATCATTCTGTAGGTCTTAGTTTTACACCTTGTATGAAAGCTAGATCCTTTTTGGCATCTCCAGGTGTTTCAGCAGTACAGAAGTCTCCTACTCAGGCCCTAAATGCGAGCACCAGATAAACCATCTGCCCATCAGCACAAACGTCCTCATCGCCATCTGTGCAGGTGGAGGAGGAGGAATCATCCTCATTCTAATCGTTGTTATCCTCATTCTTGGTCATCGTCGCGAACAGAAAAAGATAACTGGGTACCTGACCGAGACAAAATATCGTGGATCCTCAGAGTAAGAGCTTCATCCCCGTCACTAACTAAGTTGATGATTTTATTATTATTATTATTATTATTATTATTATTATTATTATTATTATTATTATTATTATTATTATTATTATTATTATTATTATTATTATTATTATTATTATTATTATTATTATTATTATTATTATTATTATTATTATTATTATTATTATTATTATTATTATTATTATTATTATTATTATTATTATTATAATCATCATGACCATCATCACTATTACCATTATCATCATCATCATCGTCATGATTTCCATTATCATCATGATAATCATCATCGTCATTACCATTATCATCATGATCATCATCATTATTACGATTATCATCATGATCATGATCATCATTACTATTATCATCATGATCATCATAATGATCATCATCATCATTACCATTATCATCATGATCATCATCATCATTACCATCATAATAATCATACATCATTTTAATCTTCACCACAATCTCTACCACCCACATTATCTGAATCAATATTATCATTTCTATTCCTATAAAAATCCATAGTTAATCAGTATCATCGTTAGCAGAATAACTGTCGTTACCAAATCATGCTAATTATCTCTATGATGATGATGATGATGATGATGATGATCAACATCACCATTATGATAG
>JAWDGP010000122.1:0-12500 GCA_033675545.1 Elysia crispata | reverse complement strand
CAACTGGGCGCCCTTCACGGTTTTCATCCATCACTGAGATAAATCCAGATTTGACTTATCTCCTATATTTTATATGTCTCAGTATACAGTACTGTGCCGAGGACATTTGTCACCATAAACTTGGACAATTTCGTGAAAAATATCAGAAGGGGGTTTTCCTTGCGCGTGTAAAAGTTTGATAATCGAGCGATATTCAACTTGCTCCATGACGCACTTTTAACAAAGAATGGCAATTGATTTTGTACTTTGGTGTCAATAAATGCCTAATTACCGTCAGGTTTTATCTAAAATTGGCAGCTTGTGCTCCAAAGAAATCGTCTTAAGGCTGCCAAAATTTAAACCCACCACAGCGATTTTTTCCTCCTGAAACCAAAGACTTCTTGAACCTACCTCGTACAATGCTAAGTTCTTTTTGAGTATCAAGCGAGGCTTCATATTATACAGGCATAATCACCAAAGTGAACAAACGCTTGCATGTTTGAGTTATAGTGATCTATTATCTTTTAACTTTTATGCATAGTTAGGACAAAATTGTACTCAGTACGCACTTATAATTCAGCCAACAGGCCTACACAACGAAAATATTTGACTGTCCTAACTCTGCCAAATAGTGGAATGATATAGCTCACTCTTACACTCACTGCAAAAGTTTGACCACTTTGGAGACTTGGCCGATATGTATTTTAGGAAGCCTCAATATCACGGCATTTCATGACAATACTTTTACTTTGCCTTCCCTGACACCATACACCTGTCACAACCCTCAATAGTCCATCATATACAAGGGGAGCGGCATGTCACAGAGTCCAGCGGAAGGCAAGATCTACGACTATGCCAGTCGAGAATCGAAAGTAAGACATGGACAAGATATTCGGCCTTTAGAATAATTATTGTCCTTACTTAACACCATTTACAAGAGTACAACATAGCCACCCGTCTAGCCCATGTTTTATTCTCTCTCCTTTCTTATGATATGATGTCACTACCTTGTCTGCTATCACTTACCACATAACTTGTAAACCAACCCTTTATCTTCAATTGCAAGACTTCAAATCATATAACTTGTAAACCAACCATTTATCTACAATTAGAAGACTTCAAATCATATAACTTGTAAACCAACCATTTATCTACAGTTTTAAGACTTCAAGTGAAATGACTTGTAAACCAACCATTTATCTTCAATTTTTAAGTCTTCAAATCGTATGGCTAGTAAACCAGTTAACCTACAACTTCTAAAACTTCAAGTTAGATTTGGAAATCAATGGCTTGTGTCCTGTTCCGACCAATAATCACAAGGAAAATGTATTTGTTAAATTGTCGGTGATTCCTCAGCTGATATCAGCATTTCTATAAAACAGACCTCACACATGATAATCAGAGCTAATTAGCCGCCCATCTGGCAAAGAGTTATTGCCTAGTAGAAAAGAAAGACATTTGTTTACTACTCAAGCCAATTTAAACCATTCAACATTGCAAAACACGCCTAAACAATGAAAGTTCCCAGATGTAAACAGTTATGAAAGTGGAGCTATTTTCATGACATCAGCAAAGGCGCATTATTGCTAAGAACTTGTTTTGACTTGATTACACTTTCATGTCATAACCATTTTTATATGATAATTTTAACACCAAAATCATTGAGTGTTTGATATAGCTCTTTCTCTACATTGTGATACATTGATTTCTACATCAATCTGGATAACATTATTTGTATCGCCTTGAGAAACCTTTCATTAGAACTTTATTTTAATCTATCATTACACCTAGATTTGGATCTTCACATTAACGCTTAACTTTGGTTTAAACTCACTAAAATCAATTAGTAAAGAAATTAGAAATTCATAGAAATTATCTTAAATATGTTTACTGTCTTCATATAGACTAAAATTTCGTGAGATTTTTTTCACAAATAATATGCAGCAATTTTTATGTCTCAAAATTTTCTTCATCCCTGCACTCTAGCCCCATTTGTGCCGTTTTAAAGTAAAGAGCAGCATCAGGCTGACTATCAATATCAGGTGTACTAAGAAAGGCATTTCACCGTACGACTCATATTGGTTTATTTTCAAACCATTCTTCATCATAAGGGTTCAGCGCACTCAGATTTACTGCCATCCTCTGGGTTAGTTATTTCATTGTTTGTTGGATAGACCACGTAACAGTTATGTAAAACCAGATGTTGCTTCACATCTTACCAGCTCCTATCTTCAAAACCACCTACCTAGAATAGAGTTCGAACACAGGAAGCTCTGTGCAAGTATCGGGCTAGCGCTTCTACCGAACTACCACTCGGTTTCACCCTAGTTTGGATTTTGAGCTCAAGGGAATGTGTTCAGTTTTAAAGTTTGGGATTGACGCGCATAATGGGCTTGGGGCAAACACCAAAACCGCAGGAGTTCTTTTGACGAATCTTGTGATCCGAAAAGGACCTAAAGGGTTTTTTGTAGAAGCAGAAATTTATATGTAAGGAATGAAAAAAAATGCTCTGTATGAATACTACGTCCATTTAACTTCCGAAGATACTTTATCAGAGGACAATGTAATCTACATATAAATATATATATATATATATATATAAAGAAGAATACATTGAATTTTAAGAGATCATCTTCCTTAGTCATTTTGATGGTTTAAAACAAACTTAAGCAACTACCACAACATAGTTAAGGGAATTCGTAGGAGCACCTAAACAATGTTCACAAGTAGAAACCCATCATTGTATGTTACAGCAACTTCCTCTTTAGTGTCTCAATATGGCGAGCAATCTGAGTGGCGCTTAACTCGACAGTTCCAATTACTTAATCCACCTCCTCTCACACCTCTCCTCACTAGACTTTTCCCCTAACAAATCTTCCCTGAAAATGTCCCTCCCTCCCTCCCTCCCTGCCACCCTCTGATATGCCTCTCCCCTCCAGGAGAGCCAGCAGTCAGCGACAACTCTGTATGACTTTGACGAGCTCAACAAGCAGGAACGGGTGTGTATGGATAATTCAGTCTTCGTCCGTGAGAACAAATAGAATGAGGGCAGGGGCAGCAAAAAACATCGGGAACAGACAAGACTCACAAAACTGGCATTCACATGTCGAATTTTTTTTGTTTATTTAAGACTGAAGATCAATTTGTTTTTTAATTTGCGGTATTTTTTTCCTACTTGGTAACCTTATTATCTACTTCCATTCTGAAATCTCTGTAAGTCATTGAAACACTATTCTCTTCCTCTCCCCTGTCCTCTCTGTCGGTCTCTCTCCGTGGCTCCTTTCTACCTAGGTTTTCTGTTTGTCTGTCTGTCTCCCCTCTCTATCTGTCTGTCTGTCTCGCTCTGTCTGTCCGTCTCTCTCCGTGGCTCCTTTCAACCTAGGTTTTCTGTTTGTCTGCCTGTCTCCCCTCTCTGTCTGTCTGTCTGTCTCGCTCTGTCTGTGTCCCATATATTGAGTAGTAGTAAGTCTTCCCGAAACTTCCTTTCTTCGTGCTAAATTCATTCATCTATGCCTTAAATTGGTTCATTCTGTACTCTTTTCTGAACTTGTACCTTTGAAAACAAACACTAAAGCTCAAGATCAAAACATATCTCTTTTAATATCAATATCAACCTTTCTACCTTCGTCCTTTTATAAGTTTTTAATTTGATAATAACACGTAATTTAACTTCTTTTACATCATCTGAATCTCAACCGAATGATGGTAGACTTTTGTAGGACGACTAAATACAAATCAAAACTGTACTCTAATATAAGTTTGTAACACCTTGCAATCTATAAATATTATGGACGTAGGGAGAAATCGCCAAGCATATTGTAGACTAGGAATGTCCATAAATGTAATTATGAACTAGATGCAAAGTATTGAACTGAATAATGCTTAATCCACGCCGCTAAAATGTCCATTTTGTTTTCCTTCCAGTACAAGATCCGGAGACCCACAGTCAACTCAGAGACACCCTACGTAAGTCAAGCTAAGGCCTCCGTGTGTCCAGATAACAGGTAGTCAAGATATGAGCTCACTGCTGGTTCTACACAATGTGAACGCCAGGAGTGATAACCCCCAGAGCCATCAAAAACTTTGCTTCAAGCAGAGAGGCTTACTTTCGGAGCTAAATTCCTACAAGAGCTAGTTTGTCCTGAACAACTGGTAGTTTATCAGTTCTTTTGGCACGACTATGTTTTCTGCATGTCCATTAATTTGCATTGTTTGGAACCAGTAGTTAAGCATTTGTTTAGAAGTACTGACGTCATGCCTAACAGAGCTTGTCAGCGATGTTTACGGGCGAAGAATTAAGATGGGTTTTTGGCTTGCACGGGATGGTTTAAAAAAGTAAATAAAAAAAAAGAAAAATGAAACAAATAGACGGGCAAGTTGTATGTTATGATTATACAAAAAACTTCTTACAGCACGTTTATTTATAGAAAACTGACTCATCAAAAGTTTCTATCTTGGCTATCAATTTTTTTTTTCTCAAAGAAAGTATGGAATGTTAAAAATAATTTATAACATTTTAAAAATATTTTTAATTGAATTATTTACACATGTTTAGATTAAAAAAAAGAACAGGTAAAAAATTAATCCCAAACCCAAAGAAGAAACAATGTTATTAAAATTATGATTACTCGTCAGCGCATCCCTGGACGCAAGAAGCGCTGTAGAAATGGTATATATATATATATATATATATATATATATATATATATATATATATATATATATATATAAGTTAGTTTACATCGAAATTAAAGATATTACGGTCTGCAATATTGTTGTTTTTTCCCTTGAAATAAACGTTATGGGTATTCAAATCCGCAGATTCAAATATTGCTCGTAAATAGTTTTAATATGAGTATCAGCCAACCTTAAACCGGTGGTTGCTGATAAGAAGAAAGAGATAAAAACCAAACTGACCCACGGCTTTTTAATCTTCATGAAGATAAGGGATCATATCCGTGTGTGCAGACAATGCAGGGGCAGTGAAAAGCAAAGTTTTCAGCAAATATCTTGAACGCGGACATGGACAAAAATATCTTCATTGGTCGGAGCAACATAGATTTATAACTTCTTCAATTTTTGTTCGAGTCAAAAGTCATTGAAAGTGACAGATCTCAAGTCAAACGATTCTGTAGAGAGCGTCCCTCTCCTTAGCTAAGACTAAGAAAAGAGGAAGAGAACCGGGCTTAGAGTCGGGCCGATATTCTACACAGAGGTTAGAACCGGTATCTGAGCATTGTTAAGGTAAGAGCAAGAGAACCGGGCTTAGAGTCGGGCCGATAATCTACACAGAGGTTAGAACCGGTATCTGAGCATTGTTAAGGTAAGAGCAAGAGAACCGGTCTTAGAGTCGGACCGATATTCTACACAGAGGTTAGAACCCGTATCATAGAGTTGTTAAAGTTAAGATTAATCACGTCATGACTCTTGTCCCCAGTAGCAAAAAAAAAAAAAAAAAGAGCAAGGGGGGTTTGGGGGGTGGGGGGAGGGGGGGGGTGGACAATTCCTGTTGTTTTGTGAACAACTTCATGTTGATGATAAGCCTTATGAAGATTTTCTGAGCGATGTCTACCAAGTGCCCACAATTGAGCGCTATATGATGGTCTCTACAGACAGAGTATAATGGTTTGAAGATTAAACAGTAATGTGTGGGATGATAGAGGGATAGAGCAGAGTGGTTTGAAGATTCAACAGCAGTGTGTGAATAGAGGGATAGAAAGGATTGGTTTGAAGATTAAAGAGCAGTGTGTAGGATGATAGAGGGATAGAGCAGAGTGGTTTGAAGATTCAACAGCAGTGTGTAGGATGATAGAGGGATAGAGCAGAGTGGTTTGAAGATTCAACAGCAGTGTGTAGGATGATAGAGGGATAGAGCAGAGTGGTTTGAAGATTAAAGAGCAGTGTGTAGGATGATAGAGGGATAGAGCAGAGTGGTTTGAAGATTCAACAACAGTGTGTGGGATGATAGAGGGATACAGCAGAGTGGTTTGAAGATTCAACAGCTGTGTGTGGGATGATAGAGGGATAGAGCAGAGTGGTTTGAAGATTCAACAGCAGTGTGTAGAATGATAGAGGGATAGAGTAGAGTGGTTTGAAGATTTAACTGTAGTCTTTGGGATAATAGAGGGATAGAAGGAAATGGTTTGAAGAGAAAACAGTAGGGACAGAGAAGTATGTTTTAAAGACTAGACGGTTGTTTTTAGAATAACAGAGGGGCCGTAATAAGCACCTTCTTTCTAAGGTAAGGGAGTTAACGCCTAAAATTATTTTTACTAGTGTGCATTAGTCGTATTGATTTTAAGGTTATTTCCCCTCGTCATGATAATAAGTACTTGTTTCTTTCGTCACATCAGACACTCGTCTTTTGTTTCATTTTTTTTTTAAATTTTAATTTGCCTTTACTTTGCATACAACCTTTCATAAAGATCAGACAGAGGTTATATGTCCGTGCTTTCTTTTCTCCTCCTCAGTAATGTCTGAGTCGTATCACATCTTGAGAACTTGCCGAGTAATCAGAGAGTTTCCAGCTAGAAGCCCCCACTGGTCGTACTGCAGTAATGCTTGGACTAGAATGATTGACAGCTGGTTGTTCCAAGTTCTTCTACAGTAGATAAACTAATTTCAAGTGAAATAATTATGTTAAACTTATAATTATATTAATTGTTCTTGACATTTGAATTTCAGAAAAGTACTTTGTACGACATTTGAGAATGAATTTAACATTTTTTGTAAGTTTTTGTAATAGACTAGTTTTCTATAAATCTTCAAGATAGGACAAAATATTATATTAAGTCTATAAAGGGTTCATAATAGGACACTACTAGTGGAGCAGAGTGGTAAACATGTGTTTTGTTATAAGCATCTTGAATTTGTTTTTATTTGTTTGTTTTTTTTTGTGATAGGTCGATATGGTGGGGCAAATGGAAACGATAGGGGAATGGGGAGGTTAAAGAAGCGGAATATTTTCACTGAATACAATGTATTACTTGTGTTTTGACTGTTACTTGGTGGCCTTAGCATATCCATATTTTTAAAGATAGGTTTGAAATTTACAAAATGGTGCCCATTTTATTCAGTGTTGATAAGAAAGAATGAGAAGAAGAAGAACAAAAGAGAATAATAAGAGAAGGACGCGGAAGAAAAGAAGTAGAAGAAGATGAAGATGAAGTAGGAGTATATAAAAAAGTAAGAGGGAGAGAGAAGAGAGAGGCTGAAATAAAAAAAAAAACAAGAGCAAGCGAAATAATAAGAGGTACAAAAAGACAACGAGAAAACAAAATAAAGACAGAATGGACAAGAATGTGAAGGAGAGGGAAGAAGAGAGAGAAAGAGGGAGGCAGAAAAAAAAGAGAGAGAGAGACAGAGAGAGAGAAAGACAGAGAGAGAGAGAGACAGAGAGAGAGAGAGAGAGAGAGAGAGAGAGAGAGAGAGAGAGAGAGAGAGAGAGAGAGAGAGAGAGAGAGAGAGAGAGAGAGAGAGAGAGAGAGAGAATAAGAGAATTAATAGAGAACAAATCATATGAGTTTTCTTTGTGAGAAAAACAGCATTCATATTCTATATCGACCAAAGTATTAATGTCAAAATGTGCTGTTTTTTACTTGATTCATTTTATTGTTTGAAGCTGTCGCATCACGTATGTTTTGTTTAATGTATCTTTATGCACATAATTTGGGATGTATCTTAACCATTATATTTCGCAATCTCTGTCATTCGATTTTTACAAAGAAAATTTCTACACCAATAAGCTCTTTTGCAAAACGCATAACTATTTTCATTCTAATGACAAAATCATGTATCAGATAACTGCTTTTTTATTACTTAACTTTGTATTTTGTATTATATAAATAATCTCATGTAATTGATTCCTTTCTATGATCAAAACCATAAAAGACCTAAAAATAAAATAAAGATTGCAGTTAATATTTGCTCTCAGTCCTGATGAGGCACATGTCGGGTTTTTGAATTAGAACAATTTTTTTTTATGTTATAGGAGCGAGATGCAAATTATTGGTATTAGATATAATGCATTTAAAATCAGTAAACTGTAGCCAAAAATTTTGTATTATTACAGGCATTCAATACTTTGATCTGGACTTTAATTTATAATCCAAAAAATATGATTCTTTTTTTTTTTTATATTTTAACGCTTTTTAAAATCTTGTTCTATTCTTAAGAACTAACTAACGCCTTTCAATGTTATGTGATTGCACATGTGTTAAATAACTAGCTTACCATTACATTCCAGCTACTTGGCGTGTCTTCTTTATCGCTTGTCCAATGTTTAGAAATTATAACGGAATACCATAACAATGCTACTGGTGAATCAAAATGTTTGTAGAAAAATTGCTTTTGTTGTTGCATCCGACCTGTATTTTATGTTTCTGTTATTATTACGCTACGACCCTATTTTGCTGCGATGCTTTATTTGTTATTATTGTCTTGTTTCTATTTAGCTATGATTATTTCTATCATGTTTTTTTCATTATGTGACATAATGTTAAGCAGCTGAAATGCTTCGTGTTTGAAACAAAACAAAACTAGAGACCAGTATGGGTAAAACATGTTGAGTCACGATATTCGGTTGCAGTTTGCAGCCTGCAGAGGTTGTCTTTAGCATCTTATATTTACTTAATGTGTTTTAGACCCATGAGTGAAACAATTAATGACTTCACTTTGAAAGAAGTAACAATGTTGGCTGCCTTGATGTCAAGGTTGGTTTCCTTTTTCCTTGGCTCGACACACCATCTTCAATTTGTGTCTATATGTGACCATTATGTGAATGAAATAATATGTATCACATGTCGTATAATATGTATCACATTAGCAGTTTATAACCCCTTAAACAATGAAGATAGTTTTGAGTAGTTCACTTCAGTTGCCGCTTCCACACATCATTCATGGGTTGCGATTGATGTTTATATAGTTCTAAGTCGCAAAATTAGTTATCCAAGAAAATTCATATCTCTTAAGTCCTTCAGTTTGAAAAAAAATCGGCTCTAGGTGTTCAAGGAAAAAAAAAAGCGAATACAAAAAGCTCTGGAATAAGTTAAGTGGTTTCTAAGTGTTCAGGTTCACAAGTCTTCAGTTATTATTTTTCTGTAGTAAAACTGAACAGATGAACTCATCAAAAAGCTAAAGACTAACTAAACAAGTTTTGAAGGAATATTCCATCTTTTTTGTATTTGTTAGAATAAAAAGTGTGAGTATTTATTGATGTCTACGGTCACAATATGACGAGCCTGTTTATGTTCTCCGATGATTTGAATTTATGTATTTATTTATCATTATTACCAACGGCGTATGAAGTCCATACAAGATGATTGCCACAAAGGAAATAAAAAATACTTGACATTCAAAATCTTTTTTTCTGTTTTCATTAAGGATTTTAAGGTGATTCTATTGATATTCTTTTCTTGGCTTTTCATTAGGATTTTTAATGCAAAAATTAAATAAAACAAAACACTATACTAAGACTTGTAGGAAGTGAAAGATTTAATCAAGAAACTTCACAGCCGATATTGACAGAAACGTAGGAACTTGTGGTTACTAAGACAACGCTATGCGCCGCAGTGAGGAGGTTTGCAGCAAGCGCTCCTCGCTATAATCTGAGGACCCGATACTTCTCACAATCCTCACACAGAAACAGTGTCTGTGGTCGCGCAGAATTCTTGACATCGCGCGACTCATCATGGTTCCCATCCTATCTGCCCTGACCTGCTTGTCGTGTATGGACGCGGCCACGACCATACTGTTGTGGAAGAGCCATATCAATAAATCAAAGTTGGTTTATGATCCTGCAATCGCTCTGGACGATTAGGCACACACTGGGTTGGTTCTTGGTTTATGATCCTGCAACCTTTCTAGGCGATTGGACATAGGCTGGGTTGGTTCTTGGTTTATGATCCTGCAACCTTTCTAGGCGAGTGGTCATACACTGGGTTGGTTTTGGTTTATGATCCTGCAACCTTTCTAGTCCATTAGCCACTCACTGGGAGGTTTCGTTGGTTTATGATTCTGAAGCTTTCTAGGCGATTGGACATAGACTGGGTTGTTTCTTGGTTTATGATCCTCCAAGCTTTCTAGGCGATTAGGCACACATTGGATTATTTTTAGAATAATTATCGTAATGGGAAAAAATCACTTGAACGATCTTGGATGATTATGTACGATGAATTGGAAGGGAAAAACGTACTTAATTGTTCAAGAAGAGGAGAAAGATAAAGAGAAAATTTAGAGAGAGATATGGGAGAGGGAGAGATAAAAAGAGAGATACAAGGGGAAAAAATGGATAATCGAAGAAATACGCAATGTCTGCCTTTGAAATATATATATATATACTTAGTTTTGCAGCGATTATGGAGAATTTTTACGCAAACAGAAAGAAACCAATGTTTACGAAATATCAATATAGAGTAGACACAATTACGGTAGCTACTAGACTTAGTTGATTCCAAAACATCAATTTTTTAAAGTTTTTTAAAGTGTAAGATCAGTTTCCATAAAAGTGAAATTAAATTAAACGAAAAAATTCAAAAAAAAAAAAGGTTTGTCCTTTTATGAGATAAAAAAAACAAGCCTAAAGTCCGATTGCAGATTGTGTCTATAATACAAAATGATTTCTCTCAAATAAAACTTCCATGCAGATAAGAAATAAGACAATCTGTGTCCTACTTTTTATTTCCAAACACAAGCAGTGCCTCATTCGGGACCAGGTCCAAACACAGGACTCATAAGCAATCACTGGAGGGAGGGAAGCCAGATCGGATACTGATAGAACAACGTATGTAATACTGACGTTTGTGAATATAATTTATTTTTCAGCCAAAGCTTAAGTTTTAAACACGAAAGTTTTTACAAAATAAGTGGTGCATTATAGAGACCTGGTTATTTCAACTTTTTCCATCGAATAACGGATTTTATATTGCACAACTATTATGGATTGGAATAAATAGCTCTGCAAAGAAATGTGTAAATTCGTGATTCTACTTCTTAATGGTGTGTTAAACGTGATATGTACAATATTCATCAGTAATGAAAATAATTATTTCCTATCCACCACAAAAAAAAATTCTTCGTCTCGTTTTCTTCTTGAAAGCAGAGGTAAAAAAAAGGTTTAACAAACAAGACAGAAGGGAGGCACAAGAAAATCAATCAAAAAACCGATGCCCATTGCATGACCTGTTCCTTTAAAGCAAATTTTTGATTCTAAGATTTTATTGTTAAATGTCAATGTTGTCTGTCTCTGTATTTCTCTCTCTAGCAAACTATCTCTCACAGGCTTTGCCAATAGGAGAGAGTATCTTTCCTTTTGTTGTATCTCACATAATATTCTATTCGTCAAAAAAATCATCTCCTACATAACTTTAACTTCTTCTTCTTCTTCTTCTTCTTCTTCTTCTTCTTCTTCTTCTTCTTCTTCTTCTTCTTCTTCTTCTTCTTCTTCTTCTTCTTCTTCTTCTTCTTCTTCTTCTTCTTCTTTTTAGTTGTAGTAGCAGTAGTGGTAGTAGCAGCAGTAGTAGTGGTAGTAGCAGTAGTAGTAGGAATAGTAGTAGTAGTAGTAGTAGTAGTAGTAGTAATAGTAGTAGTAGTAGTAGTTGTAGTAGCAGTAGTGGTAGTAGTAGTGGTGGTGGTAGTAGTAGTAGTAGTAGTAGTAGTAGTAGTAGTAGTAGTAGTAGTAGTAGTAGTAGAAGTAGTGGTGGTAGTTGAAGTAGTAGTAGTAGTAGTAGCAGCAGCAGCAGCAGCAGCAGCAGCAGTAGTAGTAGTAGTAGTAGTAGTAGTAGTAGTAGTAGTAGTAGTAGTAGTAGTAGTAGTTGTAGTAGCATAAGAAATAGTTGTAATAAAGGTAGTAGTAGCAGCAGCAGCAGCAGCAGCAGTAATAGTAGTAGTACTAGTAGTAGTAGTAGTAGTAGTAGCAACAGCAGCAGCAGCAGCATTAGGAGTAGTAGTAGAAAGTAGTTGTAGTAGTAGTAGTAGTAGTAGTAGTAGTAGTAGTAGTAGTAGTAGTAGTAGCAGTAGTTATAGTAGTAGTAGTGATGGTAGAAGGAGCAGTAGTAGTAGTAGTATGGTAGTAGTAGTAGTAGTAGTAGTAGTAGTAGTAGTAGTAGTAGTAGTAGTAGTAGTAGTAGTAGTAGTAGTACTGCTCCTTGTACCATCACTACTACTACTACTACTACTAGAACTACTACTACTACTACTACTACTACTACTACTACTACTACTACTACTACTACTACTACTACTACTACTACTACAACTACTACTACTACTACTGCTACTACTACCTTTAATACAACTATTCGTGACATGCGTACTGCACCTAGCCTACCTTGCTACTACTACTACTACTACTACTACTACTACTGCTACCTTGCTACTACTACTACTACTACTACTACTACCTACTACTGCCGACTACTACTACTACTACTACTGCTGCTACTACTACTACTACTACTACTACTACTTGCGCTACTACTACCACTACTACTACCGCTGCTGCTACTGCTGCTGCTGCTCCTTCT
>JAWDGP010000121.1:10000-11385 GCA_033675545.1 Elysia crispata | reverse complement strand
TTTGGTCGTTTAGTAGTAGTAGTAGTAGTAGTATTAGTAGTAGTAGTAGTAGTAGTAGTCGTAGTAGTAGTAGTAGCAAAAGAAGAAACAGATACACAAAAAACACAGAAGAAAAAGAAGCAGAGAATGAAAACTGACAAAAATGCGCATTAATGGCCATTTCTAGCTTTATTGCAAGGTATATAACTCTGTTTTGTCTTATGTGGTTAATAGTTTTTGAGACGACCCCTTTCTTTTCAGTCTTATTTCATGTATGACGCAGCAGAATAAGGGGGCGTATCAAAAATTTTTTACAACATAAGAAAAAACAGAGTTGCTTACCTTGGAATAAAGTGAAAGCGCCCAAAAAATTTGCAATTTCAGATTGATTTTTGTAAACAAAAAATTAAAAAGAAAATATTATGTACTGTCTCCCTTATTCTCTAAAGGCTTTTTTTTTTTTTTTTTTTTTTTTTTAACTCATTTTGTGTATGCGCAACGGTGACGTCACATTCGTTTGAAGTTCCAGAATGGCCGGCAATTTTTTTTTTTTAGGGATTAAAATTCGTACAATTCTCGGGTTTTTTTATATCTTTTTTGTTTCGAACCCATCTTAATTCTGATAGATCCATTTATATAATTGGTCGTTTAGTAGTAGTAGTAGTTGTAGTAGTATTAGTAGTAGTAGTAGTAAAAGTAGTAGTAGTAGTAGTAGTAGTAGTAGTAGTAGTAGTAGTAGTAGTAGTAGTAGTAGTAGTAGTAGTAGTAGTAGTAGTAGTAGTAGTAGTAGTAGTAGTAGTAGTAGTAGTAGTAGTAGTAGTAGTAGTAGTAGTAGTAGTAGTAGTAGTAGTAGTAGTAGTAGTAGTAGTAGTAGTAGTAGTAGTAGTAGTAGTAGTAGTAGTAGTAGTAGTTGTAGTAGTAGTAGTAGTTGTAGTAGTAGAAGTAGTAGCAAAAGAAGAAAAAGAAGAAAAAGATACACAAAATACACGGAAGAAAAAGAAGCAGAGGATGAAAACTGACAAAAATGCGAATTACTGGACATTTCTAGCTTTATTTCAAGGTAAGGAACTCTGTTTTGTCTTATGTGGTTAATAGTTTTTGAGACGACCCCTTTCGTTTCGGTCTTAATTCATGTATGACGCAGCAGAATTAGGGGTCGTATCAAAAATTTTTTACAACATAAGAAAAAACAGAGTTGCTTACCTTGAAATAAATGAAAGCGCCAAAAAGATTTGCAATTTGGTCGTTTAGTAGTAGTAGTAGTAGTAGTATTAGTAGTAGTAGTAGTAGTAGTCGTAGTAGTAGTAGTAGCAAAAGAAGAAACAGATACACAAAAAACACAGAAGAAAAAGAAGCAGAGAATGAAAACTGACAAAAATGCGCATTAATGGCCATTTCTAGCTTTA
>JAWDGP010000120.1:70000-95664 GCA_033675545.1 Elysia crispata | reverse complement strand
GTATTTATTTACTATTACTCCCACCCTTTATTTTTATGGCGTAGTAATACAGTTATTTTCGTTTCTCTTTCTGTGTTAAGATGGCGGACTCGGAGGCAGGACGGGATTAATAGTAAATTTTTACCGGCTTTTCCATTTACGGAATTGGTCTGCCAGGTTGTCCTCACTCATTTTGAGTGGAGGGGGCAACCGAAAGCTAGCCTCTGACATAATCTTGAAGTACCGGTAAAAAGAACTTTAGCCTAGATCTACCTGTCGATAATTGGTAGGCTCCCGACAATCTAGATCTTCGTGCTCTAGATCTACAGTCTAAAGTCTAGAATTAGTATACATCGAAGTGCTACGTGTTCCTTAGAGGCAACAATGTAATAATTCAATCTTGGTTTACCGCTGCCACCATGTAAGACTTTGCTCTTCTCATTCATTCATTCTCAAAGAACGGATCAACACAACGTGCTTGTAGCCATTCTTTATTAAGCAAGAGAGAAGAGAAATAGTGAAAACAGCCTCGGGCTGGAAATTCCAATTACATGTTAGGTCATGAAAATAAATGGACATATCAACAATTATTATTATTATTATTATTATTATTATTATTATTATTATTATTATTATTATTATTATTATTATTATTATTATTGACTGTAAAACATTAAGTAAAAAACGTTTATATCCAAACAGATGCCTGCATCAAAATTAAATAAATATTAGCTTTTGAATCAATTTTTCTTCATACTAGTACTAGTACCTAGTTTAATTCAAAATAATTGTTTAACTTTAAATCAAAAAGATTTTTTAGGTCAGTTGAATTATAGTTCAACACAGTTGCACTGATTTTTTTTTTTTGTATATTAAGATTTAGGTGTACTGTGGCATTGCCACCCTTATTTTAGATTGTTTTATATTTCTTAATGTTTCAGAAATACGAATAAAATGTCTATATGATCAATGTTGCAATACTGGTTTTTCTGCATAGCTCAGTTTTTAAACTATTTGGAGATTTATTTGTCCTTTATTTGTGTATTTGATAGGCAAAGGGCGTTAATCGTGATAATTTTAAGGCAAACCATAGTATTTTTTTTATTTTTTATCCCATTTTAAAACTGGGATAAAATCCGAGTGGGCCTGAAAATGGACATATAATAAGATAGCACTAAGTTCGCAATAAGTGGTTTACATAATTATTACAGTTAAATAAAAACATTAGCAATGAATAAGAAAAATAAAATTAAATCTGTAAATTGCAATAGTTTTTCAGGTAAAATTGGTGCATGTCTGTTGTGATGAGTTTGTAAAAGGATCGATATATTGTGATTACAGATGAGATAATTTTTCTGTGTGTTTAAATTCTTTTTGGTGTGTTGGGCAAGAGACAGCACTTGGTTTGATTGAAGAGGACTTGTTTTATAATTGATTTAAAATAAATTGGGCACAACTAGGCTTGACTGTTTACATCACTTCTAAAATTTGTTAAACTTCTATTTTTCCCATGCAACTTTCCTCTTATACCTTCATAAATTTGAAATACATTAAAAGATCAATTTCACAAAATGTCATGTAATTTTTATCCTATTTTGAATCAGTTGGAATTAAAAAAAAAACACCAGAAAGAACATGACTTTAGTCAACACGTATTAACATGCCAAAAGTTCTGAGTTTAATCTGCAAGATTCAAGTAAAATTACCACCGTTACTCTCATTTTATTTCTTTTAGAATAGTATATGTAGATATCACTATTGTCAGTGTATACGATTTATCCAGGACTTTCAAATTTTAAAGAATCACTAAAAATTAAATGAGATAATATGCTGAGGGCTTGTATGTGTAGTTTTTTCCTACTGCTAGATTGAGATGATTTTAATCAATAATGAATAAATAATTATTTGATAAACGTTCATCCATACAGTCATTTTCCAATTGAAAAAAAAATAATAATGGAAAATTAGGAAATCTGCAGGCACCAGATTCAAGTGTTAGTTGTTACACTTCTAACACATCTGTATTCACAAATCGATTTTTTTCTTCTCATAATAATTGCCTGGGTTAACCTAAATTAGATAATATATTTAAAATCGAAAGATTTTTTTAGGTCTTAGAATTTTAGCTCAGCAGTATTCCATTATCAATAAATATAGTTAATACCTTATTCAAGACAATAATTTTTTTGCATCCTTTACTATAAATTAAAGTGAAATCAACAAAACACAATAAACAAGAAGCAGGAGGAAAAATGCAAATGGTAAAGATTGCTTTATTTCCAGAGGGGGGAAAAATACCAGACATGTACAGATTGAAAAAAAAAACAATTGTATTATTTCCAAGGAGAATAAATACAAGGGTTGCAAATATTATGATTCACAAAATGCACAAAATTATACAAAAGCCAATATTACAATGACATGATATCGTGAATTGAAAGAATCAACATAAACTTCCAACCACATGTTTTTCATTTTCTAAATTATGTACATGTAAGTACAGTGCTCTCTAATTTGGCATATCAATTGAGAAGTTCGGTCTCCAATAATTCTTTCCTAATTATCATTACAGAGCCTCGAAAAGAGTTAAAATTTATGATATTGAACTACGATTAATTAATTTCCTCTAACGCTGATTCTCTATTTTCTATATCTTTGTATTTTTGAATATACATGTATATATATATATTGATTCTAGTCATCCAACAATATCAACTAAACTGCTGTATTTGCAATTAGAGCTTAAATTGACAATCTCTTTAGCTTAGTTCATTCATTCAACATGTTTAATTTTTCCAATCCTTAAATAAGGTCTAATAAGAAAATAAAAATCTTGTTTTATGTTGCTTTTTTTTTATAATGAGAAATGGCAATAGGATAAGATATTGAAAGAATAGTAAGTAGACATAAAGCCAGCTAGAGGTCTAAAACTGCAATCTGTTATTACTTACTTAGAAAATCAGGTATTCCAGTGAATGTGATTCATTTTATTTGTGTCAGTGCCATTCTTTCAAGCTTTTACACCATAAAGCAAGAAAAATTGACCATTACAGACTGCTAAGGTGATAATTATCTTGTAAAAGAATTCCAAGCAAGTTGAGCTACATGTGTTCTGTAACTAATGTGAGAGCAATGTGACAAACAAAAAAAAAATAAAGATAAAGACTGTCTTTTCCATTATTAAATAATTGTTCCTCATAATCCAACTTTCTTTTGATTCTACATGAATAGATTCTAGTCCTTTAGAAGTTGAAATATCATGAAAGGAATGAACTAATTGCCTTGTCCTACTATAGATCAATTCATGAGCAAGCTTCATTTCCCCAAATACTGTTAGTGTGAGACATATAACTTTTAAGATTTATTTCTGAAAAAAAAAATTTGAGATATCATTTAGATTTAAATATACTAAAATTAAATAGGAGAAAATTTGAATAACTTCATTTAATTGCCTTCCTAATCCCTCCTTTTAAATCTTACTTCCACACAAATACACAAACAAAAAACACTGCCACAAAAAAATTGTGTGCATCAAAACTCATGTGAGAAATATAATTCCAATAACGAAGACCTTTCTATATTTTCACAAGAGACACATGCTGTACAAATGTAGAGATATTTATAACGCAAAAGTACAAAGATGCATAAAAAGTAAAATTTGGTTTTGTATAATTCTTTGGTTTTACACTTGTAAAATCAGTAACAAGATGAGAAAGTTGTATGGCCAGCCACACTCAGATCATATTCCCCCTTCCTTGGTGAATGAAAGTTCAGTTGTATATTCAATTTACTCCCTTTGATTGTCAGATCTTACAATATTTTCTGCATACAATTTTACATTTAGAACAAAAAAGTAGAAGTTAAAGGCAAAAAAGTAAAGAGCAATTGCTATGGAAGTCAGATAATAAGTAAGTGCAAATATAATATGAAAGTACAGAAAACGGGAAGAAAATTTGAGAAGCTCTGTATTGAGAGAGAAACAAAGAATTTATACAGAAATTTGTTTACTCTAACTTGTATAAGACACAGTTTTGTAAATATGTATATGTAAAACGTTTCCATTTTAAACTCAATACCTGTACTGGAAAGACCATACCTTGTTTTTTCAAATAACATGGGTTTAAGTACAAAAGCCAAACATTCATTATATACTGGCTCACATCAAAATAATTTATATGCAGGTAAATGGATAGGAATTCAATTTTTAACAGATTCACTTAATAATAATTAAAAAAAAAAGATGAAATGCACACTCAATGTAAGCAGAGTCAAAATTTTACACTTGGAAAATTACTTTATCATGCTCTTAAGTGACGTCATGCCCAGGGGTATCTGAAATTTTTTATCCATTAATCAAGCAATAATACTTTGCACAACTTTTCTGAATCTATGAACACCATTCCTTATAATTGTATGTTCCAGAGTATTCAAATGAAGTTTTAAAACCAGATTACACTGCATACTTATTTCAGTCTTAAACTTTTTGAAAGGTATAGGACGCTCACCAATGGTTGGGCTAAAATAATCAATTTAATTGATGAGATATCTAAGGAAACATCATGTACTGAATTCAGATAACATAAAATAGAAAATTTATTTAAAAAGTACTATAATCATTTTTAGAATTAGATGCAATGAAGGATTAAACGCAAATGATCATTCAGCTTAACAAATCAGAAAGCACTCTTTTTTTTTTTTAACAAATGATGAAAAAAAAACGAGGTTGGACATCGCTCTATTTAAATGTAATGAATATAGGATAGCATTAAATCTGGACAAATTAATACTTGTTTTGCAGACAGGCTTACAGAAATGAGTCTTGAAGTACCAGTACATAGAATCTAAATGCATATATATTTTGGTGTTTTTTATAAGAAAAGAATTGTGACATACACTAGAAAATCTTTGCATAAATCACATGCACTTTTTCTTACAGATGCATGTATTTTGCAAAACATCTCATTTTGCAATATTTAATATTCTAATCTCTATGATTTTATGAAGGAATGACATTCACATTATTTTGCAATGGGGAAAGAATAAGTTTTAACATCCAAGAATCAGACTTCAGCTTGGTGTTAATTATTCATTTACTGCCATATTGAAAGCATGGTATACTGGTAGTAGGCCTACGTGTAATAGGATATTAACTTTCTATATTTCTATTGACAAGTTTGTTTTGACTAAACACTGTAGATGAATTACGCAGTATTTCTAAATTAGTTAATATCCTGTAATGCCTTGAGCGACTCATATGAGGGAATGAAATTACAGTGCACACCACTTATATTGACATGCTTTTTCAAGTCCAAATTTTTCTCGTATTTGTTACCTATAATTACAGTTCCCTATATCGAAATTCTCTCTTCTTTTCTCTTATATCGACATCAACAGCATTGGTAACAGGGCAAAAGAGGCCCGGTGAAAAAAAATGATCTCATTCAAGTCTTTGTCTCTCTCAAAATGCCTCACGCTGGTGTGATACACCGAAAAGCGAGTGGCAATCCCTTTGATAACTTTGTTGCTATGACTGGAGGTGTGGTGGGAGGATAAGGGTGGGGAAGGGGGAGAGAGAACGGTGGTGCGATCATTGGGCCGTAGTGTAGTGTCTCACATTTAATGATTCACGGGGAATGGAGGGGTTTAGCCTACTGGGCTGAACGGTAGGTGTATTGTGGCCTTGAAAAGTTGAACTCCAAGCAAGAGAGTGATGCACAGTCAGTCAGTCAGGCCTAGACTAGCACTGATCAGGCCTGCAGTACATTAATTGCCTGTACAGAATACACAGGTTGAACTTAGACCTAAGGAAAGAGGGGAAGAGTCTATACAAATGCAAGAGGAAAGCCACATATATTTATCAAATTTCAAAACAAGGCAGGTAACCGAAATTTTACAAGCTACTGGTGGTTGCTTGCCCTCAAGTATAAAACCCTGTGCTTAAGTACATGTAGTGTAATTAAAAAAAAGGTATTTAAATTCAGAGACATCTTTATATTGACATAAAAATCTTGGACCCTTATATGTCAATAGTGTACTGTATATAAAATAAATCTTGTTTTATTTTGGTTTATTGTTTACTATATGCTTAATGGTGATCTTTTAACCTTTCTGCTTCGTTTTCTTTACACTTATAATAAGAAATTTCCAGCTAAATGATATAATTTAAAGAATTTTATGTTTTTGTTTCTATTCTCACATTATGTTTTACAATTTCTGTTCATAGTGTTAGTTGCTTTTTATTTTAAATTAGTCTTAAACATTGTTTTGCAACGCTGGCAGATTATAAATTTGGCAGCATAGCCATGAGTCTTAAGTTACGATTTTTGCTTTCAAAGGAATTGATGAACAGAACAATGCAATTTTTAGCTTTGAAGATAATGATATTTCAGATTACATTGAAAGAGCTTAGTTTAAAAGTATAAATATGAAAATGATAAAATTTTATAAAATGAACTTCAAAAATCATAAAGATCATATTTCAATCAACACACTCAGTTCAGATCTGCAAATTAAAACAAAATAATGGAAGAGGGTTTTAAAACATGAATACACAGATCAACTGAATTAGAGTAAAATTGCCTCAAAGTAATGCCTTTTTGTATCAACTGGTAAAACAGAATAAGACTGTTGGGAAAAACTGATTCAAACTTTGATCAACTCTGAAGTTTGGTTAATAATAACTTCTTACAGAAAATATTTGATTAAGAATTTAATGTTTGCTTTGAACACTAGCTTTTTTAATACACTAGTTCATGTTTGGCTATGCTTATCACCAATTTTAAATGAAATAAATAGAAAGAAGCTATTCAGCAGAGTCACTGGGTAACACTTGATAATGGTATAGCCACTGAAAAAAAAGTGATAAAAAAAGCCCATTGCATTGTAAGTATGCTTGAGATTAAAATCAGATGTGGGATAACCAGTGGGAAGACCAAAAAAAAAAAAATCAGCATGTTCGATGTTTTTTTTTACATTAGATGGTAATGAAAATTTGAGTTGGATGAAATCTGATAGACCTGTAAAAATTTTAAAGGCATTAAAATTTTGAATTAAATCTGGATTTGCTTTTCCATTGACAATAATATAAACTCCCAGGTCATCAAAAGAGTTATCTTAAGTTAGAACAATTATTTTTATTTGTTTTGGTTCGCATTTTTCACATTAAATTTATATTTCTTTCTTTCGTTGAATGTATCTTTATATGGTAAGATTAAAAATTATGAACAAATTTGGGAAAATAACTTTAATAAATATAATTGATTTCATTTCAGATGACTGCATTTAACCATGCATACTACATACATATAATTCCATGAATGTGGAATATTCATGCTGCCACTTACTTTACATGTTGGAGGAAAGATTAAGAACCTTTTTAACTTCTAGAAATGCATTTAAAAGTGTAAACAAATAATGAACTCCAATATATTTCATCTGTTGCAAAGATGTGTGCAAATGAAAACTGCTACAAAACAAAGAAATTGCACATTCTACTTTTACATGATCAAGGGAGACTAGATGGGATATCAAAGGCAGGAATTTTTTTTATCGAAGATTGTTGAAGCAAGTTTTTGCATATATCTGTAAAACTGAACATGAAGGATTTTGCTTTAATGGAATATTCGAAGCGATGAATAACTGCCTAGACAGATCTGCTTGATTTGAATCTGGATCTGGCAGTATCACCAATGATTCATTTTCTTAGTCACAATTTCTACTACCAGATCCCACCTACACAGACATAACAAAGCACACAAATCATTGGCTTTTTAAACATATGTTATAGCCTGACACACCTTTGATAGCACCATGTATTTCAAATGTACAGCACATCTAAAATAATTCTTCCACAGCACATTCTAAATTTAAAGATGAGGAAAACCTGTGAAATGTGATGGAAAGCTGCTAGGATCTGAGGGTCCCAAAACACCAATTAGGTTTGCAGGAAAGGATGTGGGTCCCCCAGGCTGCATTAAAGGCTGGTTCAACAGATTAGAGCTCAGTTGATTCATTGCTTGAGGCCCTAATGCATTTGGAAATCCTAAGCCTCCAGGAAAAACTGAAGCCAAATCACCATTAAAAATGTTGGTCATTTGTGGCTGTGGTGTTGAAGGGATTTGTCCTCCAAATCCTACAGAGGGACCTCCAGGCAGGAGCAAGAGAGAGGGGAGGAAGGAGGGAAGGGAGAGAATATGCAGAAGGTTTTCTTTGTATGAGCTAAAAAAACTGAAAGATTGTGGGGATCGATTAAATGTAGCATTACAATGAAAATTTTTCTGTAGTCGTGATATGCTTGAGAGCAAAGATCTTGAAGGAAAGATGACATTCCATCCTACTCTAAATAAATTTACCTTTTCAACTTCCATAAGGGATGACCTCAATAAACTGCCATACCTGACTATGGTTATCAAGGAAGCTATGAGACTCCACTCTCCTGTACCCTTCATCCAGAGAATACTCACGTCAGATACTGAGATTGACGGCAAGATAGCACCTGCTGGAACTGCTGTCAACTGTGTTATATATAACATCCACCATAATCCTGTTACTTGGGAAGACTCAATGGTGAATCTAGATTAAATAAAGAAATTTCATTTTCTGATTATGTTTGTTTTTCAACCTTGCAATGCTGAGGGATAAATGTTATTATCGAGTACTAGTAATGTTCAACCTTTGGTAACTAGTTTCCCCATTATTTCATCAGATATTATACTGAGCGTTGTTAGTAACGGCCAGATTGCCCATGATTGATCTAATAATTATTATCATTTTTGTTATTATTATTATTATTATTATTATTATTATTATTATTATTATTATTATTATTATTATTATTATTATTATTATTATTATTATTATTATTATTATTACTATTACTATTATTATTATTATTATTATTATTATTATTATTATTATTATTATTATTATTATTATTATTATTATTATTATTATTATTATTATTATTATTATTATTATTATTATCAGCAGCAGCAGCAGCAGCAGCAGCAGCATTATCACCATAGTTTTTATGCTACCTCATGCATTGTTGTTGATGGTGGTGGTGGTGATGGTGGTGGTGGTGGTGGTAGTGGTAGTGTGGTGGTAATGTAGCCCTTTTTTTTTCTACCAGTAACCTTTCATTTACAAACTACATCATCATATATTTAGTTATAACTAGTCGGTAAGAAAAGTTAGTGTCTGAGCTAAACCATAAAAACAATTTTTATAGTGAAGTTAAGAACAGCTTAAATTAAAATACCATTATTTTTTTTCTTTTCCTCATCCCACAGAAATTTGATCCTGACAGGTTTTTACCTGAGAATGCAGACAGCAGAAGCCCATATGCTTTTGTTCCATTCTCTGCAGGACCAAGGTATCAATACAACACATTTTGAAAAAAAGCAGTTGCATATTGTGAAGATTAAATATTTGAAAACTTTTAAATTTTATAATCCAGTACTTTGCCATGAATATGAGTCAGTCTATGTTTTTGAAAAGAATCTTTCATTGGTTCATTGGTCAATACAAAGTTTTTATTAACCTTGATCACTTTCTACCCTGATCCAAGCACTGTTTATTTGTTAATATGAAAATTGTTTTGCTGACTTTTCTCAGACATACATTTTAATATAAAAACTAAGGAATGGATCATTTATTGCTCTTATGAAGATTTATTATGAAACAGAAAAGGATTTTTTATGTTAGGTCACATTTTGAATAAAGCTCAGTATTGATCCTGTCTAAGCCGTCAATCAGTAAAACTCAGCAAACCAATTAGTTAACTACATGAAATTTTGTAATTTTGTCCTTTGAATTAATAGCTTAAAAAAAAAAGCCACTCTTTAAAAAATTTTTGTACGATAATTTGTTGTTTCATTGACCAACTTAATTTCACCTAGGGCTAGAGAAATAAAGTTTTGGATACAATTTGAAATTGAAAAGCTTTTCAAATTTTCTTTTATAATAGATGGAAGATGTATAAACAGTGAAAAATTTGTTTTATGCAAACCAGGCACAAAAAGTGTTAAATTATTTTATGATGTTTGAACACATTTTGAGATTTCAAATAAATACTTTGCGCTGCATAATTTTTATATTTATTATGTCTGTATGCACTTTTTGTTTACATTATTATCGGTTTATTACTTTCCTTACAGAAACTGCATTGGTCAAAACTTTGCAATGCATGAAATAAAAATTGCATTGGCTCGCATTTTACATAAGTAAGTATGCAATTGAAATCTTTAAAAAGTATAAATTGGTACTTGTCAAAAGAAGGCCATTTTTTGGGTGAATTTGCTCTTTCATTAATCTCATGTCCTCCATATTTCTTGAAGAATGTTATATAGAGAATTTCTGGGCCGGCCCAATACATTATAGATTTATATAGTACTAGCAGTTGTCTGTAAATTTTTCAAGTGCCAAACAGAACTGATCTGTGTACAGGTTTTTTTTTTACTTATGTATTTATTTTGGTTGACATTTATTTTAGAGCCTTTTTGCAGCTGAGTGATTAATATTTCATACATTTATTTGAAGTGGAGAAAAATCCTTACAGCTTTAAACCTCTCTGATATTTGTATCTGTATGATATTTCATTATGTTTCGAATAGTAAGTTGATCTACATCAATTTATGTAGATTTAAGTTAGTAATGATTGTGAGATATTGAAGTTTTCAAGTAAAGTATTCAATATTTGATCAGATTTGAATAATTATTTCATCTCTGAGCAACATTTAGCAATGGGTTTTCACATAAAAGTTATATCTAAAGGAAATTTAATGCTAAAAAAGTGTCTCTCTTGAAAAATTCTTCAAAATCATGCTAGAGAAGGAATCAACTCTCAGCTGACCTTGAATTGTCTTTGTACTCATAAATATAAACTGGTCAAAGGCCCTTATTTGGACCTTTTCCTTTTAATGACTGTTCAATTAATTGGATTTAGTTATCTTTCACTAATACGTGTTAAATTAATTCTCTATCGGAATTAAATTCAGATATATTCACATTGTTTTCTTTTATTTTTTTCTAATGCTTTGCTTTGTTTTTGTTTTGTTATTTCAGTCAGTAATGTCCATATTCATGAAATAGTTCTGACTCACAGTGACTCAGAGTGAAGAATTGTTCAAGAACAAAAAACAGTTGATAAAATAAGGCTAGCTTCTGCAGAAAAGTTATTTCTATTCTCATATGACACAATATTAGAAATCAAAGTTATTTATTTCGATCTATTCAAAATGCTGTGAACTTTGGAATTTTTATGTAATGGGTAGAAGCTTTATCTCAAAATCCAGTTATGAAAATTCTATTTCTTTGTGTAATTTTAACATATTGATGCTTAAATCAAGCTTCTTTTTTTTTAAAATTTCCAGGGTAAACTTACGCCTTGATCCAAACCACAAGGTTGAGAAAGTGGAAAGCTTGATCATGAGAGCCAAAAATGATATTCAGGTGCTCGTTACTAAGCGATCTTAAAACAGATTCACTCAAATACTGATTTTCTGGCGCAAGACTTCCTTTTAGACTATAAAAGCTTTTCTGTTTTAAGCTGTCATAGTCTTCCTTCTGTTAGAGTTTAGCCTTATTATTGATGACCAAACATATCTTTTTTGTGGCATTCAGCCAAAATTAGTCACATATTAAACTTTTTATACATTCCAATTAAAAATTGTTGATTTAAATTTTGGGGACACTGCATTTTTTTCCTAACTTTATCAATCCTGATAACCCTATGGAATTATCATAATATCATGTTATTATTATAATTCAATTATATGTAGCAGGAAGAAAAAGAGGCAACTCTATTTTGAAATTATACTATTATATGTGTATTTATAGGCTTTTTTTTATTACTTTTTTTTTTTTTAATTCAAGCATCTGAATCACTATGAGAATATGGTGGCAATAGATGAGACAATGTTTTTTGTTGATCTCGAGAAAATAAATCGGTCTTCTATCCAAAGTTGATAAATCTTCAAATTTAAACCTGAAACTCAATTTTGTGAACTGCAAGTGAAAAAAGTGTGTCATAATTATATTTTTTTTGCTGATAGTAGGATGTGCAAATTTTTTTGTCAATGAGTACCGGTATTAATTTTGTACATTAATTCAGTTAGCCCAGCGGGACGGGAATTATAGACATTTTTTTTTCATCATAATTATGTGCAATTTGGTTTATATAATTTTGTTAAGAGTTTGCAAATTTTACCCCATGTTATAAAACCTTTTCCACTGTAAAACTGACATACTGTGCTGGATTTTCATATTTCACATAATTATATGTAACCAAGAAAAAAATTATAGAAAGTAAAAAAAAATTAATCTTTGGGCATACAATGATGCAAACAAAAATGACAATCCATAAAAATTACATTCAACATAAATGACAATTAATCATGTTTTCTAAAAAGTGTAGTTTTATTTGAATCTATAAACAATGGTGTTGCAACTGATTCACAATATTTGATTGCAGTTCTTGGTGAAGACAAACATGCTTATTAGGCACGCATTTATACAAGTAAAATTTCAATGCTATTTTAGATAAGGGTGTTATTGATTTTTGTTATTAAAGTGTTTTCATCGTGCAGGCCCAGAGAAATGTACTTTCTATGACTTTTCCGACTACACTTTTTTTTTGTTATTTCATTTAAATATGATTTTCCAACTCTGAATGGGAAGTTTAGATTACATTTCATTTTGCAGTCATGACATTTTCAGTTTAAATTTTAACCTTAGTGCTGAAGATAACAAACAGCTCTAGGCTGTAAAGCTTTACTTCATGTGAGAATTTAAAGGGGAAAACAATTATTGGATAGCTTAAAACTTTTTCTTTCCGTTTTCTTTTTTTTTCTTTTGAAGTGTTCTGCACTTCTTAGCTTCATGGGTGAAATTATATTGTTGACAAGCTTCTTGCCATTTATGAATCATTGTTGTGGTTGCTTTTTTTTTAATTTAGTATTTTCTATGATGATACATAATTATAGTTATTATGAAAATGATGATGTTGAGAATCAAATTTCATGTTATGCTTGTATTCATTTTGTTATTAGTTTTATTATCATTGAGGTATCATTATTATAATTATTGGTGTTGATATTGTTGCTGCTATCGTTGTTGTTGATTATGGTGATAATGATGCTGATGATGAATTTAATGACAATCAATAACTAATAAATTGTTGGAACTTTAGTGATGAAGGTCATAATAATTTTTTGCAATGTCAACAATGATGATAATTATGGATCAACAAGGATGAGATAAGTTGCCTCTAATATGTATCTAAAACATCATCCCTATCTGCTTTTTACTTATTTATTAAAAGCACACACCATATTTTTATGATTTTTCAAACAGAAATATGCATTTTTACCCTTTTTGATTAAAGACAATTTACTTGTACTTTAGCTGTTGTTCTTTTTTAATGCACTTAATTTTTTTGTCAGACAGCTATTCAATCAAAAGATTTCAGAGCAGTCAATAAAGAATCCCTTGTTAATGAATGGATCATTTATGGGTATAGAGGCTTCCTTGCGATATTGATAGGTTATATCCCTTACTGGTTCTTCAATTTTTTTTTTTTTTGGTCAATTGGAAAACCCAGATCTAACAGAAGATCTAATAGATTAGTTTGCATAAATTATTTAATTTATTTGATACATTTTACGTCCTCTAAAAGTTTCTCGGAAAATCCTATGCAGAGATGACCACTTTCCTTCAAGCCCAGAATGGGTCTGGTGATAAGATGAATGTTGGATAATACTAATCTGTAACATTTATGAAATTTGTGCTTTTGTGCAACTGTAGTTCTTGAGCTCTCTCAAAAGAAAAAAAAATAAGTAGATTATAATCTATTGTTAACAACTTAAAAGGTCCTGATGATCAAAAACGAAAACCAAGCTTACTGAGCTACAATGTAACGTTAGTAACTTATAAAGGTCCTGATGATTAAAAACTTCGGAACAAAGTAAACAGATTACAATCTGGCGTAAATAAACAACTCAAAACGGATCCTCCTAATACGGTGTAGGTGAGTAATCACTAATGGCTATTACCAATCTTAAAAAATGGGGACCAGTTTTTATCAGCTTTGATGCATAGCAATTGTTACATCAAGAAGTGATGATTCCCCACGTTAATTAAGACCATTTGGTCTGTGTCATTGAGGCATAGAGAGACTATAATAATAATAATAATAATAATAATAATAATAATAATAATAATAATAATAATAATAATAATAATAATAATAATAATAATAATAATAATAATAATAATAATAATAATAATAATAATAATAATAATAATAATAATAATAATAATAATAATAATAATAATAATAATAATAATAATAATAAGAATAATAATAATAATAAATCTGACTTATTTCAAGCGGATTTGATTTCAGGGCATTTTATAAAAATTTCGTAAGTTGTAGGCTAATTTGCATTGCATCTGGACATGAATCAGTTTGTTCTGAATCTGGTTGTTTTGGATCAATTTTTCATGAAACACGTTTTGATAGCGTGCTCGTGTGTATAATGATAGAGAAAGGGAATAAAGGAAAAAAGGGGTTGGGGGATAGAAACGCAGAGAGAGAGAGAGAGAGAGAGAGAGTAAAATAAAAAAAATCAAAACCTATGTGGACAAGGGAATAAACAAGCGTTGTTTTGAGTTTTGTTTTGTTATTTGTTGGGTTTTTTTTTTTAACTCATGAGAACTTAAAGGTATCTGCAGATGACCTTAGCGTTTACGTCACAAAGGCCAATATCCATAATGCTATGTATTTGAAAGATCATGTGGTTGCTATCACATGACCGTTTTGGCGTCAAAATGGCAGAAATGTTTGTATAAATTTTCATAAGCGGTACCAATTATCGTTAAGCGATGTATTGGAATAAATAAATCGTTGATCTGCTTCTCTTTAAAGTATCATCGAAACATCTTGAGTGCAAGGGCTAATGATTTTCATCGAAATTTAGCCTTCTACAGAATCAGGCTTTATTTTGGAGCGAATCTAATCTAGATCTAGATCTCTAGAACAGTAGTCTCTAAGCTGGACCCTCTAGATTTTCTAAATTCCTAGATCTAAGACGAGGTTTATATTTCCCAAGAGACATCATATCAGTTCAAGATCCTCTTTCTTTTTCCTGTTGGGAATAAAGCTAGATATTTTTTAAGGATTAGTTCTAGATGAGGTTCAGACTCGACAAGTTTAAAAAGGCATGCCTAGGATATAGGCCTATATATACATTATAGAACCAAAGAATTGGACAGCTAGATTAGATCTATTTAATTGGACATAATTATGATATTAAATGGTGTATCTATTGCTTCCTGAAAATTAAAGGGCTAGTCCATATGAATCTTCAAAAGCGTTAGAATGAAATGCCTAATGCGAAAAATTGAAGAAGATACCATAAACTTATCATCAGGAATGTCGTTTCAGAGGTAAAGGATCTAAGTCCCTACTTTGAAAGTCAAAGTGATCCTTTTCAGTGACCTTGACCCATGAAAGCGAGACCACCATGTCTGACAATGAGTCGTTTCATGAGGAGCCAAGAGCTGAAAATTACCCAGACACAGATATTGGTGAAGATTTTGGTAGTGTTGAGAAAGATGGGGACGTTTGCTCAGAAGACGCACAACACCTGGAGACAGATGTCTACATATCAACACAGAAAGTGGAAAAGAAGAAAGAAAAGTGTGGAAACAAACCAAAGGTAAAAATGAAAACGCTGACAATAGATGGGCAGCTCGTGTACTTTTGCAAAATATGTGACAAAATTTTTACCAGAAGAAAAGACAAGCTGAATCATGAGCTCGCTCACAGTGGTGAGACTATGCTGACTTGTACAGAATGTGGGAAAGAATATTTACATGAGTCTAGTTTGGCTTCTCACATGAGGACTCATGATGTTGATCCACTCTTTTTGTGTGACTTGTGTCCAAAAATGTTTGCTCAGAGCCATCATTTAAAAACACACATTCTCTCTCATTCAGAACCCACTAATTTTGCTTGCAAAACCTGTTATAAAGAATTTGCAACTGCTCATGATTTGAATCATCACAACAGATCACAGATTAAACAAGAGATTTCTCAATTTTGGTGCAAAATGTGCAAAGTATACTTCTGTCGAACTCATGGGCCTGAATGTCGCAAAGGAATTCACGCTTATTGCTGCTCTGCGTGCAATGAACTATTTTTCACACAGAAAAAACTCAGGATTCACATGAAAAAGTTTGCTCATTTTTCCCATGACAAACCAGACTATATTGAGCCCCTAACAGAGGAAGAACTATATCCGCACAAAGTGCCTGAGAGTGTGAAGAGGAGTCAATCTGTCAAAGAGAGTAGCATTTTGAAACAGTCATACCAGAATATTTCTAGTAAAGAAGCTAAGAGACCTGCTGAGGATTTGGAAAATATGGTTCCAAGAAAAAAGTTCAAGCTATCACCAAGAAAGATTTTTCTTGAGGACGAACAGTCAAGTACATCCCTTCAAGATTCAGCCCCTGAGGGAAAACATGGAACAGATTCAGAACTGAGATCTCCAAGCAAATACCGAAAGGTTTGTGTTAACAATGAAGATGGAATATTATATTTTACAATAAATTAATATAGCAAGCAATTTGTGCACAAAAGCAAGAACTTAAAACAGTTTCAAGTTCCTTTTACTTGTATATATATATATATATATATTTATCTTTTCTCTGCACATTTTGTAAAAATTATAGATTGCATCAATTTTATTGGCAGGCTTCATGCTACATGAACTTGTGAGTCTGGCAGGTTTGTTTCTGAGCTTTTTTTTTTCAGCTGAAACATTACAGTGTTAGAATCATTTGAAGAATCTATCTAGTTGTAGAATGAAAAAAATATAAGGAAAACAGAGACCCATTTTTTTTTATTTAATTATTTTTTTTGACAAATTTTCAACTGGCTTACTGATCAAGTGATTAAGAAAGTACACTAGGAAATAAACAAACTTTATTTTATAATTACTTTTTTATGTAAGAAAAGATACGATTATCTCCATCTACGAATAAACAGGGAAAGCCATACTGCAAAAAATGCAATAGGTCTTTTAAAGACTCATTTCACTTGGATCGCCACCGAGCAGCAATGCATGAGGACACAGCCATGGATTTTCCTAGCAAGCAAGCCAGCCCCCTCACATCTTTCACCTGTAAGATCTGCAAAGCGGGATTTGCCACCAAAGAGGACCTGGAGCGTCATGGATTCAAGCATAGTGGAGAGCGGATGCATGTATGTCCCATGTGTGGAGAGGAGTTTCCTCAAGCGTCGCAACTCACAAGGCACCTCAAAACTCACATGGGCGATCACCCATATCACTGCAGTCAATGTGGCAAGTCTTTTAGGCTTAAGGTAAATTCATTGCTTGAAATAGCATCTCAGATGATCTAGTTAGGGCACACAATATTGTATTATGTATTACATTGAATGGATTCAGATTCTCAATTTTTTCTGAAGTAAAAACTGGGCTATATAGCAATCAAACTTGGCTGTTTGCTGTTTCAATTACAATTCCTTTAACAGTTTATTTCTTCATTCATTAGCTTACATAATAAATTTTATTTGAATGATGAAACAAGGGTGAGTTAATTACACAAAAATATATTTGAAAAAGAAAAAAAGAAAAAGAATTGACCATATATGTAAATTTTTTTAGTTTTTTTTTTTTCATGCTGTTACTATGAGTGAATTTTTCTTCAATTCACAAACAAGATGGGAAACGTTTTTTTGTAAAAAAAAATGCTTTGAATGGGTCAAAATGGGTCTTTGTTTTCATGCAACAAAGTATAAAAGAGGACTTTATTTTAAATCTCAAACTTCATTACTAATTTAAAAACTTTTGAACTTTGCTAAAGGTAAATTATCTGCTGTTCAAAGTACTTCAGGTTCAAGTTATTTAGTTAAATAGAAAAAGAGAGTATTCTGGTATGGTTAGATTCTTACAGGCTTAACATTTTTTCTTACATAAAAGCTATGATTAAGTTGTTGAAAGCATTTTGTGCAGTTGTTTTAGAAAAAAGGTTATATTGTGTTCCAGATTTAACCAAAGAAATAGTTAACATAAACCTAATGATATAATTTTATTTGCATGTAGAATAAATAATTGTGGTGCCTCAAGTATGCATAACTAGGTTTTTTTTTTTGATACCTCGAATTCACATTTTGGCTGCAGAATGATTAATTTGATTGAGAAGATCATGTCTCAACACACACCTATTTTGTGAGATTGTTTACACAGTTTATTTTTGATAACTGTTGCCTTGATGAATCGTCTTGTAGAAACAACTACCATTTTGCTAATGTAAAGTAAGTTATTGTTTAGAACAGATGAAATGTAAAACTTTTCTTTAGTTATAACGATTTAGTTATTTTTTTTCTCACACATCTG
This sequence comes from Elysia crispata, assembly GCA_033675545.1. Classification (NCBI taxonomy): domain Eukaryota; kingdom Metazoa; phylum Mollusca; class Gastropoda; family Plakobranchidae; genus Elysia; species Elysia crispata. The sequence continues at coordinate 77,263 of JAWDGP010000120.1, read as the reverse complement.
AGCTGCACTCATGGTTTTAAAAGCAATATTGCTTAGTGATACTTATGTATTTTTTTCTGATTAGGTTTTGTTCATATTAATAAGCAAATTTTAAAAAGCCTAAGGTATAAAAGGTAAGTCACATCGCAGTTTGATCAAAGAATATTGATTTCATAATTAATCCTTGGCAAATTCTTTCTGAATAGTCTAATGCCCTTTTTTTACATCACTTACGACAATTCTTTTGTTTATCATGTAGATTCAACTTATTCAGCATGTTCGGCTCCACATTGTTCAGGATGCCAACTCATGTGACAAATGTCCGTCAAAGTTCAACACCCGTGCTGAGCTCCAAGATCATACCCTCCAGGTCCATCGAGAGGGTGTCAAGGTAAGAAAGGTTTTGGTTCAAAATTGGTGTTTCAATAAATGTTAAGAGTCAATGTTCTTACTTAGATTGAAATATGTCTATAAGTGATTGCTGTATGAAAGAATGTAGACATCCAACACAGTAGTTTATTTTTTTGTGCTCTTGAATCAATACAGATATCATTTTTCTGTAACCTTTGGTCTATTTTTAGCAAGGAGATTTCTGGCTAAGTTCACAATATTTCTGCACACCTCTATTGGAGTTCCACAGGGATTGGTCTATTATATCATCTTTAACCCGGACATTCAAGTTAGATTTCTAGAAATTTGCATAGGTGCAAATAAAAACACCTTGAAAAAAAGAGATTTCATTCAAACAGAATTTTTTTTTACACAGTAGATGGATATGAGATTGACTTTGATCATTGATCTAGATGGGAGACTGATTGCAATGATTGAAATACATATTAAATTATTTCCTGACTTATTTTTACTTCATTTTTTTGCTGTTTCGAATATAGCTCTTAAGTATGGTATTCTAGCCTCTAGATTAGTTATTGTGTGGAATATCTAGATTATCTGAATCGTTCTTAAATTAACCCCTAGACAAACTAATTTTTTTTTTGTGATAATTGTTATTACCTTTATTATTATTATTATTATTATTATTTTTTGTTGTTATTATTTTTGTTATTATTATTATTATTATTATTATTATTATTATTATTATTATTATTATTATTATTATTATCTGATAAACAGAATAGTTGGAATATATTTAGGGAGGGAAGTTGGGTGTTGGGATGATTACTACTTTCTGGCATGGCTAACAGTCTTCCTTTCATTTTTTTTATATCCCTACAAGGCTTTTAAACTACTGTCGCTTGCAAGGTGGGTCATTATGACCCATTATATTTCTATTGCAAAAAACATCTTATTCCTGTCCCTACAAGGTGGGTCAGAATGATCCAATATGTCTTATTACAGTGTATTAGTTAATGTAAATGGAAGCTACTAAGAAATCTCTGAGATAACTCAGCAATTTATGCATGATTGCTGCTGCATAGGGATGTCATGAAAATAGAAGCTGGAATGTGAAAACTCTACTATTTGATATATGGGTCATATTGACCCACCCTGTATGTCTAGGTGTAGTAAAAGTGAATCCTACACTGTCAAATACATAAAGCCTACAACTTTTCAAAACTTGTTTTCAAATGTAGGTTGTTAGATGGAAATTAAGATAGGATTAATTTCCATCTTTCTTAATCTGGTATTCTTTTTTTCCGTCTTCCCCCTTTTCATGATGAATCAGATTGTGCTCACCTTTTTTTGTGTGTGGAAAGCAGTTCTTGTCCCAGAAAATAGGCTAAAAAGATTTTTGCAAAAAGAAAATTGAGGGGAAGGTGGAATATGCAAAGACCACTCTTGTTCAAAAAAGGAATCCTGCTCTCAGTGGTCATATCTCCTCTTTTACCCCTAGTTCAAATCCCATCCCCATCAAAGCAAAATTAATTGAATTATATTTATGCTTAAATTATGGCAACAAAATTACTAAATGGTTTCATCTATTAAATTAATTGCATCCAAATTGTATGGGAATGGATTGAAACTTTGAATTATGAGGATTTGATTTATAAAAAAGGGCAAAACTGAACCTATGACTCATTGAGTGAGTGTGTTCTGTGCCTACAATGAGCAACTCTCCCTTTCCCGGGTGTTGCTACCTGTATCAGTGTTACTAGTTATTCTTCTTTCTTAGTGCGTCAGCTCCCTCCTAGGGCAGGGATTAGCATTGAGAATTTAACAAGAAAGACTTCGAATTATAAGTTAGATTCTAACAAAGCCAAAGAGAATATATTCGTTTGTTATCCATGTTTCATACTCTTTTCTACTTTTCGTAATTATACATAATGGTTTACGTTTACCCTCAGTTTCTTGCATTCACACATTAACAGTTATGACAAAAATGTGTCGCAAACGATGTCAATTAGTTTAAGTAACTTCTTTCCAGCTTTATATTTAAAAATTCTATGTATTATTATTTATAGGAGCTCGAAAGGTTGATCTCAATACACAAGAGGTAGTTTTAAAATAATTCATAAGTTTGCATTTTTCTTTTGTACTGCAAGTTCTCTAGCATTTTATAATTACCCGCCAATAACAGGTGGCCTTACCTCGAGCAGATGACCAAATATAAAATGTGGTTTGGTGTGCGGAAATTGAACCAACATGGTGCGCCGCCTTCTGTAGTCTACTAAGAAAATTGCCAGATGAAAGCACACGAAGGCAAAAACAGCTGACAGGACGGCTCCCAAAGCATAGATCGTTAGAAGAGCCATGGCTGGTTGTCATATGGTTGCTATTCCATGTACTGAAAAAAAGGAAAATAATGGAAAAAGAATAATAGCCTATCAAAGAAGTTTCATTAAGATCCATTAGTCTCTGAGTTGCACAATTTATATAGCCTTCATGTGCAATTATAAATAACCACGGAGCTAATTTGAAGAGAATGTGTGTGAGAGACAGATAGATAGATAGATGGAAAGAAAAAGATAGAAAGAACGAAAAAAGAAAGAGAGGGATAAAAAGAGAGAGAAAGAGAGAGAGAGAGTGAGATAGAAAGAGAGAGAAAGAGAGAGAGAGAGTGAGTGAGTGAGAGAGAGACAGAGAGAGAGAGGGAGAGAGAGAGAGAGAGAGAGAGAGACAGAGAGAGAGAGAGAGAGAGAGAAAGAGAGAACTAAATGAAACAATTTTAGATAAAATATTTATTAGCCTCTATGCAAACCTATAATTTTCAATAGTTTTGTCTTCATTTTGTATTAGATTATTACTAGTTCCTTCTAATGTTTATTAACATTATTATCGATTTTCAAAACCAAAAGGCTTCCAAAGACAACCTTACTATGCCATAAATATTTTGGTGGTCCGCATCTGAAGATGTGCAAGGTAGGATTGACAAACAGCCATTATAATAAACTTGGAACATGCTTTCCCCAATTCCCTCGGATATCATCTTTTTAGATGGTTTCATAGCAATTTTTTAAAGATGAAAGTTAGCTAATCTGAACCGCAGTTGAAAAGATCCAGCACTGGATCGAGAATATTTTTAAAATACTAGTAACATTTCCGATAATCGTAACTCTTGCCAGTAACAGTTACCCGCAATGATCGTGAATCTATTCCAATTGTCACAATCGGCTTTAAAAAAAGTAGGTGTAATTTTTTTTCTAAACTAAAGTATTTACTGCTGCTGCAACAAATACTGTTATGGGAAAACTAGAATATTATTGTGGTATAAACATTCAACTTTTGTACGTTAAGAAAAACCTGGGGACTCTTCTAATTACATCTGCTGTATCTGACTCTCTGCATTGGTCCTTCCGACTCATGAAGATATTAATTTTATAAACATGGAGTTCGGAGCCTCTCCAACGCATAATTTACTAGGGAATCTATGCGAGTTAGGACAAAGCACGAACTATAGGACAAACACCATTGTCAGTATCGGTTTATTAGAAGAAGAGCTCAAAACAAGCTGTGAGTAAATAAGGTTAATGAACAAATAAATAACTACTTTATATAAACTTGACCCTAGCGGTGATCTCACAAAAAAAGTTTTCCGCATTCTACAACAGAATTTGCAAGATCAGAACTTTTATTTTAAAATAAATACCGGTAAAGGTATTTCATGGGCACCATATGTAAAGAAGCCTAACTATTGCCCTTATATTTTTAAGAAGTGGGTATTTCATTTTTTCTCTTTTGTAAGTTCAAAACTCTAAGAGGTCCAAATCAGCTTATTAGCCTACTTAATACCTTGGACAAATTTTTTGATAAAAGATTAACAAATTTAAGTATATATCTTTGGCAAGTCCATATTATGAAATTCATGTTAATTGCACTAACACCTGAGCCCAAAGTCAAAAAAAAAATAGCATACTTTGATTATCGTAAATTTTGAAACTTGAGTCACTCACAACCGCGTTGATGCAGAAGAGTAAAAAAATACTGTATACATAATTTTTTTTAAATTATTGATGTTGGAAAAACTAAAAACACAATCCCGAAATTGCTAATTTATTCATTTTTTAAAAAATCTCGATTCCAGTAAGATAAAGATTGCCGTGTAACGAGTATCGTTTTTTATTTCTACGCTTCAAAGAATGCTTTAAGACTGGACCATTGACCGTTATTTCACAATCCCTGTGCATCATTGGCAGTAAGCATTTCGTCACGGTTTCAGCATTTTAAAACCGCTTTAAAGAGTGAAACAAAAACTTTCAAATATAATTTGAAGTGTCAATTTATTTTGGGTCGCGATTCCATTACAACTGCTGCATCTGAACTTTACATATCAATGGAAGATAAAATTTATAACACCACCACCACCACCACCACCACCACCAACAACAACAACAACAACAACAAGAATTTAAAAAAAGAAAAAGAAAAAGCAGCAACGACAACATCAAATCAATAATCAATCATCTTTTTTTTCCTACCAAGGCCAAGGCCAAAAGTAAGCAGCAGCTGACTTCGCTCCTTGTCAGTCGATTGTCTTGCTCAACACATCTGGATATCATATTTAATGATCTAGCTTCGATCAAAAGGAAAATGGGCTTGGCATTAAATACGCAATAACAGTAACTAATAAGTTCAGTGGTGGCAGTCGTGACTCGTGAGTTCGTTGCCTATTTAAAAGTAAACTAGGATGGGTGATAAATTAATTTTTACTCTGAAATGTTCGTAGCCTAGAACAGCATAGAACATAGACAGATAAGAGAGAAAGAGAGAGAGAGAGAGAGAGAGAGAGAGAGAGAGAGTGTTTGGATTGTTTGTTTGTCGTTTGATTTAGCCCATACACAAAAGCGTGAACTCACAAATTAAATTGCTAACAATGAAAGAAAATAGAATTTATTCTACTTACAAAAACGAAGGAGAAATTCGGCGCAGAGTATGTGTTAAAAATAAAGAATAGTTTCTCTTGATGTTAAACTATCTTCTTCGCGGTATAAAACTACAGCTCCTTGCCTATTTCACGTACAATCCAAATGCGAAAAATGCGTTCAAAATGCCAAAGAAATCAAGATTTTCACATTAGCTCTGTAGACATGCCCAAGTCATGACTCGGCTGCAAAGATTTCTAGCCGTAAAGCCAAACCGCGACCAGGTGTCCAGTCTGTCCTCTCGCAGCCTAGCACAGAGAAGCATTGCTGCTAGTTAGTCTAACACGAGAAGACCATTGCGCTAGGCCAAGGTTGATACACGCGGCTAATGCTATTAATAGAACCGCTGGCCCTGAACTCGCTGGCCAATGCTGCTCTACGTTTATGAGCGTTTGCCCCATAATAATAGTGTCAATTGTAAACAGGAACCAATTATTTCTATTAGGCTCAGCAAGATGATCAACTACTCGCTGCTTTTTTAAAAGTAATTATAGTTGAGTAGTCTGTTTTTATAAGCATTTATTATTTTGTTTCGTATAATTTTACCAAAGAACCAGCACATTTAATTGGGGTGACGTTTACGTTCATGAATTTGGCCTGTAATGGCAGCACCTAGAAAACTTTTCGTCTCTATAGTTTTTTTTAATAGCTGAATTCAAACAAAAAACACTTAAATCGTCATTATCATAGCAGTAGTAGTAGTAGTAGTAGTTGTAGTAGAAGAAGAAGAAGAAGAAGAAGAAGAAGAAGAAGAAGAAGAAGAAGAAGAAGAAGAAGAAGAAGAAGAAGAAGAAGAAGAAGAAGAAGAAGAAGAAGAAGAAGAAGAAGAAGAAGAAGAAGAAGAAGAAACTATAAATATTAATTTACTTATTTGCATCTCAAACGATAAATAGGATTATCTAAAAATGTAACCCCTATGGATCTGGTTTCTGCACGCCTACTACTTGTTGCTGTGACCAGCAGCCTAGAGCTAATACAACAGAACCTAGTGGACTGTACTTGAGCCAAGACCTTCTCGGAATTAATTCACCTTGACCAAGGCCAATCAAAGTTCAAGAAAGGGCCGGAAGCAACCTGAACCAAACATTGCGTTAGAATGAAGACCTAGATAAAGACCTAAGTCTCGACCTTTCTTGCGCTTTGAGGGTTTCGAAAGTATGTAACTACTGTATCGCTATGTGGGTCTTTGACATATGGTGTCAGTGATTCTGAACGGAGATAATTATTAATTTGTTGATAGGCTGTTGCCTCGTGATTGGTAAATACTGACTAAGATAACTTTGTGGATTGTAATATATGCTTTGTTTTGGAACATTAATTAGCCTCTTGGATGTATGCAATGATAACAGTGATACTGATAAAATATTATTATTTTTACTATTATTTTTGTTGTTGTTGTTGTTGTTGTTTTTGTTGTTGTTGTTGTTATTATTATTATTATTATTATTATTATTATTATTATTATTATTATTATTATTATTATTATTATTATTATTATTATTATTATTATTATTATTATTATTATTATTATTATTATTATTATTATTATTATTATTATTATTATTATTATTATTATTATTATTATGATGATGATGATGATGATGATGATGATGATGATGATGATGATGATGATGATGATTATAATGATTATTATTATTATCATCATCATTATCATATTATGACTACTGCTACCATCACCACAACCACCCTACTACTACTACTACTACTACTACTACTACTACTACTACTACTACTACTACTACTACTACTACTACTACTACTACTACTACTACTACTACTACTACTACTACTACTACTACTACTACTACTACTACTACTACTACTACTACTACTACTGATGCTGCTGCTTCTGCTTCTGCTGCTGCTGCTGCTACTACTACTGCTGCTGCTGCTACTTCTACTACTACTACTACTACTACTACTACTACTACTACTACTACTACTA